>OX419608.1:5051687-5318724 GCA_948473455.1 Teleiodes luculella
TTTTTTAAAATAAATACTACTCTATTGCTCTTATCATTTTACTTATTTTAGGTAATCCTGACCTTTTTTTCATATATTTTTAGTATTTTGACTACTTTTTTCTTAGTGTCTGCCGGCGCTAAGCGCGCTTTTCTTCGTCTCTGGTCTAAGTATTTATAAGTCTGTGGTGCTGATAAGTCACTGTAGGATGACTATGCTTTTCGCCGCGGCTAGGGCTGTCAGTGAGAGGCCGGACACTGTTCGCGATCGGTCACTATCGGACTGAAAGAGAATTAGCTGTCGACAGGATGAGATACTAACAATACAATACAATATGCTTTATTGCATACAAAACAGTACAGTGAAAAGTTTACCTACAAAAAAAGTTGCAATTTCTTCCAGGCAAGATACTTCTTTTTCTTCTTTAAATACCATAAATCTTAAAATACTATAAAACCGTACAAATATAATAATAAATAAATATGTGAGATATCTCAGACACGGCCATTTGACCCCAAACTAGGCAAAGCCTGTACTATGGGTGTCAGAAAGCTGATATACATTGTACATAATATAAATATACAACATCCAGACACAAGGCAAACACAAGTTCATCACACGAATGTTTGCCCTAGGCGGGATTCGAACCCGCGACCCTGTGCTCAGTTGGCAGACGTACTACCAACTAGGCTACGGGGCCGTCAAAGACAAAGTTCCTGGCACAGGTATCTTATGTAAGTACCTAAAACTCCAAAGCCGTAGCAATGCATTTTGATGCTTGTTTGCTTTTCGTGTGGGCTTCGAGGCTCAACTAGGGACTACTATTTGGTATTCTGTGGCTCAACCAACCTCACAAACTCTGGTATCAGAATTATTGAGCCGCCTAAGGCTTCTGACATGGCTCCTGTAACGACTATATCTGTAAATCAACCGACTATATCAGGGCCAACGTCTTTACGTGCCTTCCAAAGCACAAAATCATCTTTTCGGACAATCAGGTGATTTAGCCTGCAATGTCCTAACCAAATTGGGTTAAGTCTCACAAAGTGATATTTGTTCGACAAGTTTCCCACCGAGATTCGAACCCTGAACATTAGGCGGGCTTTTAACCACTGGAGTCTGGACCATGGAGGCTATAAATGTATTTTGATGAAAACAAACGAATTTCTTTTTCATAATCATCTGGGTAATTTGTCCCCATAAAGTCTATAACAGGAATATAGCGCATAGGAAAGAAAGAGCGGGTGAGAAGTTGATCTGTAAAGATTATGCCATATCCAGAATGTTAAGTTCTATGTTATCTTTAGTTTCGGCGTTGGTCAAACCGAAGAACAACTTGTAATGACCCGCAGATAGTTATCTACTAGAATCTAGTACTATACTATCTAGTAACTAGATAGTATAGTAATATAGAGTCTCAAATAGAATATAAACCGTGTTTAACTGGTTGTTTATCCGAAAAATAATAATAGTACTTACAAAACTGAACAACTTTCCCAAGGAACATAGGTTGACATCTCTAAATTGAAATTCTACTTGTCATAAAAAGTGGCCGGTCACGTGACTGAAGTTTATATGAAAATTTGACATTCAAAAAATTTTCCTTGGGGAAAATTGTTCAGTTTCAAGGGTAATACCACTATATTGCGGATAGACAGTTAGTTAAATTTCACGATGTAAGGGCAGTTGTATTTGCCTTGTGTTTGGATGTTATATATTTATAAATAATGTACTTATGTACTTATATCAGCTGTAGCACCTATATACAGGCTCTGCCTAATTTGGGATCAGATGGCCGTGTGTGAGATATCCCACATATATATTTTTTTAAGATCAAACGATACAATTTTAACTACTTTCTTATTCACTTTTACCACAGTAAAAACTTATTTTCAATAAAAAATAAGTTATTTGTGTTTACGACATAATAATATGTGGCGTGCTATTTTTTGAACGTTTAGTTTAAATTGTCTTCCTGTTTTTATTATAATTTAAATGTAAATGTGTATTATAAATTACTTTCGCAGGCTAAACAAGATAATATGAATGCTCTGCAATGAAATTTTCGTTGGTAGTCACTAAATTAAATTTTCCGCGGGCAAAAAATTTTATTAAACTATGACGACTTACCATTTCTTATTAAAAACATCAGAATAATGAAGATTGCGCTTTTTTCACCTCTCTGTTAATAACCTAGAAATATCAGAGGTACAGTAAGCAGCACATGAGGCTGGACACTCGCACTACGAAATTTGCTTCTACTGCTTCGGAAACACGGCGCTCTCAAGGTCAACAAGTCCAGTCGCATGTGCTGCCTACTGTACAATTTATTTACCACTTTAATAGAGCAGAGCTGTTGTGTTGCCTTGAGTGAAAATAACATAAAATCATAAAAAAATCATAAAAAATACGATAAATAGTAGTAATATTTAAGAAAATAGACGAAATGTAGGGGACAACTCACACACGGCCATCTGACTGACCCCAAACTAGGCAGAGCCTGTACCATGGGTGTCAGACAGCTGATATACTCGTACATACATGAATTATAACATTTATAACCAACAAAAAAAGCAATAGAAAAAAATTATATACATTTTTGGCACAATACACATTTCTGGCATTTTGATTTGCGTATTAATAATGTAAAAACTTGGCCTGAAAAATAAAAAAAAACTGCTCTGGGGGCGCCACATGTAATTTTTCTGTTCACGGCAACATTTTCCATTGAAATTCCGCAATATGGCGAGGTCGGGCTTTACAATTGATTCTGCGTTATCGTTTACAGTTACGTATTAGAAAAAAACACTGAAGAATATCATTCGCGATAATGAAATTTAACTAGGAATGATTTGGCACTTTAAATTTAGTCGTCCATTTGATGACACATACATCATTATTATAATAAAATTTTAGGATTATAAAATAAAATAAAAAAAATAATTTTTTTAAAAAAATAATTAAAATTTGGTCCTTTAAATTTTGTTATTTCATTTGTTGTTGTTTTAAAATTTGCTCGGTAAGGTTTTGATTTTTTAATAGGTATGCAACCAACGTTTACAGAGGAGCTGTTCTAAAAAAATTAAAGATATTTTTATACGCCCATAAGACCCTATATCAAACGCATTGTTGACAGACAGACAATACACGCGTTATTTTGTGAATAGTTACCAAATTGATGTTACAAAAGAGATTCGACCGCTGAAGGCGATGAATAGAAAAAGATAAATTTTATGAAAGGCATTTCGTCGAATACAAAAAAGAAAAATAAAGACAATGATTATAATAGCTGTGTTCAATAGACATGGTTAACCTTTTAACCCTTTTTTATTTTAAAGAAATAAACGATAGGTGACTTTATTATCGTTTCACAAGCATATTATCTTCTATCCCTATAGTATGACGAAGTTGATATAGCTGCCTCAAACAAAATAAAAAGCCCGCGTCACTTTTTCAAAGGTTTAATTGTTTGTTTGCATTGAATAGGCTACGAACTACTGAACCGATTTAAAAAATTCTTTCACTGTTGAGAAGCTACATGATTGCTGAGTAACACAGGCTATATTTTATTTTCAAAAGAATTAGAGAACCAAAGCCTAACAACAACAAAAATAAAAAACAAGCCCTCATTATTATTATTAAGCCAACAAAATACCAAAATCAACGAAACAAAATAATCGCAGACGGTATTAAATAAACAAACAACTTAGGCAGAACTTGGTCTCCCCTGCCGTGCCCCCGCCGAGCAAAAAGATCTATAGCGAACTTGGCCCTCGTGCCGTCTGGTAGCCTTAGTAACAGACAGACGGGATAGGATATCGATCGAGGTGCTAGTGTAGTTCCTATATCGATAAAAGAACCGCGGTGATTTTGGTTTTTAACCCCCGACAAAAAAGAGGAGTGTTATAAGTTATACGCATGTGTCTGTCTGTCTGTCTGTGGCATCGTAGCTCCTAAACGGATGCGCTGATTTCATTCTAGTTGTTTTTGTTTGCAAGGTGTTACAATCGCGAGTGTTCTTAGCTATGATCCAAGAAAATATCTTCAGCCATTTGAAGATTATCGGGTTTTGTGGCGGGGGTTTTATTAATTTTATGTTATTCTAAAAATAGTCATCTTTATGTCCAAATTATAACGATGATGGAATTGTAGTTTAGCGGTTTTTTATAACAATTTGACAATGTCATTAGAAATTTATGTAAGTTTTTAATTTTTCATAGGTAATTTATGTCCATCGTAATATGCGCACTGATGAAAAAAAAAAACCAGTATATTTACCCACTGAGGGGCTCGAGCCTACCCTGAAATCAGGGTGAATAGGCCTTAGTTGGCCACGCTAGTCCAGTGCGGGTTAGTCAAATTCACACACATCACATATGAATTCTAAAATCGAAAACACATACGTGCCGAGGTTTGAACCTGCGAACTTCTGAATAGAAGTCAACGGTCAGTCAGGCTAGGAAGCCATTTGGCCACTGACGCTATTATTATTTGCTATTCCAGTGTACTCGTAAGTGATATCAATAGCAAAATATTTCGAATGCAGCCCATCACTAACACCTGTAAGCAGTATTTTGATAATTAAAGCTCCATACTTCCGGAATGTTCCACTTCACATTAGGTTTCTAAATGCTGCCCTGTATTTATACTTAAACCAAGGATGTTTTAAGTACTTATATACATACATATAACTTTATGTTTGCAAGGTGTCATAATCGAGAGTGTTGTTAGCTATGATCCAAGGAATATTTTCAGCCATTTAAAGATTATCAGCTCATTTCTAGTTGTAGGAAACGATTATAAATATAAATAAATATTATAAACGCTTTTAAGCACTTTATGGTCATCGATTAGTATCTTATTTTGGTAACAATAATTATAATAATTACATTGCAGCCAAAGAATAACACCATTTTTAAACTCTATAAAAATTGTATGCTTATTGTGTTATACTTAAAGCAATTTATTTCAGACAACTGTTTGAGTTATAGATTAAACAAAATATCAATGCAGAAAAATATTTGGATAACAATTTTATCGTTATAAAAAAATGCATATACGTCATTTTTCATAAAATGTATTCTTCAGTAGGTACAGTAGCCAGTACATGCAGCTGGACATAATAAACTTGAGAGCGCCTCTATCCCGTAGTAGTAGGGGCGAATATCGTAGTGCGAATGTCCAGCCACATGTGCTGCTTACTGTACCTATCCAGACTGATATATTATGAATGCAATAGTGTGTTTGTTTTCTATAGTATTTCTATAGTCACACAACATCACTATCACTATCACTACATAGTATAAAATAAAGTCGCTTTCCCTGTCCCTATGTCCCTATGTCCCTATGTCCCTCCCTTTGTACGCTTAAATCTTTAAAACTACGCAACGGATTTTGATGCGGTTTTTTTTAATAGATAGAGTGATTCAAGAGGAAGGTTTATATGTATAATACATGCATAATATACTGAAGGATAACCCACAATAACCATTTTCCCGTGCGGAGCCGGGGCGGGTCGCTAGTTAACTATAATAATAAAGAAATAGCAGTAATGAACCGTTTGACTTGGTACGACTTTGTCTAGATTTCATTACTTTTTAGAGATAAACAAGCAGCTCCATCGAGAGTTGGCTAGTTTTTACAGAATGTTTTTGGTGAGATTCATTTATACGTTTACTAGCGACCCGCCCCGGCTCCGCACGGGAAAATGCTTATTGTGGGTTATCCTTAAGTATATTATGCATGTATTATACATATTAACCTTCCTCTTGAATCACTCTATCTATTAAAAAAACCGCATCAAAATCCGTTGCGTAATTTAAAAGATTTAAGCATACATAGGGACATAGGGACATAGGGACAGAGAAAGCGACTTTGTTTTATACTATGTAGTGATTCGACACTCTTACGGTTAAGGAAAACATCGTGAGGAAACTTGCACACACGTACGAAGTAATTCAAGGGTTGTATGTGAAGTTGACCCGCACTGGGCCAGCGTGGTCAACTAAGGCCTATTCACCCTAATTTCAGGGTAGGCTCGAGCCCCTCGGTGGGGACATACATGAGCTGTTAATGATGAAAATTTGTCTATATTTATCCGTATAAGTTTATAAACCCTTGCCCTTATGTTGATTCCCGTGACATCGCTTCAGCTGTTTTGCGTAAATTTCCCCAGGGATTGTGCAGTTGCCAACTTGCTTAACTGATGCTGGTCACGAAGTTAACTTATTAGTAAAAACTAATTCTGGAGAAAAAACATTAAATTAACAAGTTTTTACTCTTATTGTTGACCGGCAACTTTGTATGTAAAAAGTTGAATTAATTTTGAGACTTCATCTTATGTTCTTTAGGGAAAGTTTTTCAGTTTCATGAGTACTGATAAACAACCAGTTAAAGGATGATGTCCATTTTTATATGAGCCCCTTCCCCCCCCTCCAACAGATCTTTTGTATGTGTCAATAGGTTCTTAAGGATCTTTAGAAAGGCTCATAACCAGTTTTAACCTTATGATCAATGGGATTTAAAAATAAAAAAAATAAAAAAGTATAATTATTTTTTCCAATAATTCGTCACTTACAAACATGTTATCAATTACTAAAAATATCAAAGTCCCTTATTAGAATGTTAAGTATTTAGATGCACTCTAAAAAAATACTAAATGTTCACCAAAAAATGTCTATCTATGTGGAGTACCATGTACTTTCAGTTAAACAGATAATTATTGTTTATCTTTAGCCTATAAAGGTCCAATGCCCAATTGAATACTTACAAACAATCTGTTATTTTGGGTACTAATATTAATAGCAAGACGATTTTTTTCTCGGAATATCCCGCGTCTTTAAAAGATGTCGCCATAGTAAAAAGTAATCACATAGCTAAGACGCATATATTGAGATACATTTCAAATCTGTTGGTCGATGTTATTAGCTGAAAGTTACTTCTTGTCTTGTAAGATTTTTAACCCTACTTTAAAATTAAATGCGTAATTACCTTTGTACCTCATAACAATAAGACTTAAGTTCGAGTGGCTTAAAGCAAACATTTTAAATGTAAAGTAATACGAAAATGTCTACGGTCGCTGTGTTTGTTTATTCATGGCTAATATGCTACCGCATTATTCCCGTCATGCCTGTACAGTCAAGAGCTCGCTAAGCTGAACTCTTTGGACTTTGCACTTTTATGTACTATACGTAATTTGTGCTTTTATTTTTAGGGTTTCGTACGTCAAACAAAAACATAAAACGGAACCTTTATAGATAGGATCGCTCGGATGTCTGTCCGTATGTCAGCGCCTATTTCAATATGTCAGCGCCTATTTTAATACATAATAATATGTATGTAAATTCGTGACCCAAAGGTTAACGCGTGACTTTAAACAATTAATTTGAAACATGAAGGTCTCTCTTGGGTGATAAATAAATTAGACTTAGAAAATGAAATTTTACAAACTATATCGTCTGATATATCAAATGAAAGGGCTTGTAAGTACAATCAACTTAACGTTATTTATGCTTCCTTTTCGTGTCGGTTTCGAGGTTAACCTACCTCACAAACCCTGGTGTCGGAATTATTGAGCCGCCTAAGGCACATGACATGGCTCATGTAACGACTATATCCGTAGTTACAGCCGGGACCAACGGCTTTACGTGCTTTCTGAAGCACGGAATCATATTTACTTTCTGACAATCAGGTGATTCAGCCTGCAATGCCATAACCAAACTGGGGAAAGTCTCACAAAGTAATATTTGATCGACAATTTCCCCACCGGGATTCGAACCCGGAACCTCTGTAACGTCAAGCGAGCTTTTGACTACTCGACCACGGAGGCTGTTACCTATTTATTGCATAGTTATTAATCACACAATATCTTCAGACATATTTGTAAATCCACAGTGTTTCCATAATTAAGACCATGTGATGTTTTAAAATCATCTATCCTCTATCTACCTACAAAAGTTACTTTGTTATGTTTGTATTGCATATTTTAATAATGTGGTTATAATAGGTATAATAAGTAATATTTAACACTGCGCTCTCTCGCTATATTGCTGTGCTCTTTCAGAGCGTCACTACTGTCTGTACTATATTATTGTTAAGATGTCTATGTAATGTACCAACTGTGACTAGCAATAAATACTTTGAATTTGAAAAAAATTGAATTTAAAAGACTTCTTTGTATGAAAGCCAGAATTAGTATTCAATATTTCATACATTTCCTAAATCGCTTCGGAATTGTATACATTTCCTATAATGACGGATTTTATTTTCCGTTAACATGTATATTTTTGTCACTGACTGTACAGTGGTGTCTTTTTATGGCTAAACGCGCTATGCTAACGACGTCTTGAGTTCAGACGTTATTTGTCTGGCAAATGCTTCTGCATTACTAAGACCCTGTATTGTCTAATACAGGATGTAAGAATTTTGCAGCAGGCTAAAGACTCGCTCAATTGGTTATGGAAAACTTTGTTGTCAAAGTCTCGTATGAAAATGGAAATTTGATGTAGCTAAGAATGAACTATGGGTAGGTACTAAACAAACATGCCATTTATATAAACCAGATTTATTTATCTTTTCATTGAAAGTCGCTAATTTACAAATTTTTCTCCCAAATAGTCATACATTATACCATAACCATTTATACATCATTACTTATACATTGACACCATACATTTATTAAATTTGTGAAAAGTACAAAACAGACAAAAAGAGGAAACATCTCAAATATACCTATTTAACATTCAAATTATCACACAAAATCACCGTAAGTCAACTAACAAAAAAAACAAAGTTGTTTAGGTCTTGACCTGGACAAATCCCTGTTATCATTATCAGGTAAAATAGACTATTTATTATCAAGCATTTAATAAGTACAGAAGCCAACACATGCTGTTAGACACTCGCCATACGAAATTTATCCCTACCGCTACGGAATACGGGCGCTCTCTGTAGAATTATAAAACAAACAGAAATACAAACATATTCAGGAAAACAGAACAAAACAAAGGCGGCAAAATTGCTAAGGTACTGTACCTACGTATTAAAATTCATCAGTCACAAAAAAAATATACTTAGGCGTTTAAGTAGTTTGTAAATAACTATTATTTATATTAATATTGGGGCTAATTCGGTATTGCACCCGCCTTAACTTAACTAATTTTAGTTCATTTTTGACAGGACTTAACAAATCTTGACACGATTAACGTTCGGATACACATTATCTCGCTCTGTGCACGCACCTGCAATATTTTTTTTTCAACAGAAAGGCAAAGGTATAAAGTCATGCAACCTTAATCCGCAATAAAGTGAACGTTATTGAATCGAACGCACGCGCAACGAAACGCAACTTAGTATGTATTACGTTCCGTTTTAGTTTCGGAAATTAGAAATTTATATTTATTCTGCGTAAAACAAAAACGAAATTGCAAAAGAGAACTTATGGTCGATTTCTTGTACAGTAAGCAGCACATGCGGCTGGACATTATAACCTTAGGAGCGCCTGTATTCCGTAGCGGTAGGGGTGAATTTCGTAGTGCAAGTGTCCAACCGCATGTGCTGGCTTCTGCAAGTGTCCAACTGCATGTGCTGGCTTCTGTGAAGGTTAAGCTGGGCCAACGCGATTGCGATTCTGTTCCTTATTCGACGGACATAAGAAAGGTGCAAAATCCAAAGTAATCTACTTAGCATGCTCTTGCTTGTACGATTGATGGAGTTTTTAGCTGAAAGACTCGACAGACCCTGCTGACCTGACTGAGGATGAGTGATTCAGTAAATATTCAGGATTAACGAAAGTAGATTGGTTGAAGAAATTCATCACTATTTAATTTTTACCCGATTTCCTGGTTTGTTAACCTCAAAACTTACAAAATATAATAAGTCTACACCTAAAAAAACTGAACTAAATTAAGACCATTTTAAGTTCAAAACACCTAAAAATGACAGATAACGAACTAAAAATGACAGATGAATGGTCGTTCCCGAATAGCTAAATGGCGTTAGTTCAACTTATTTTTAGTCCTGTCAGATTCCATACAAAATTAAGTTAAGTCGTGCGTTCCGAATAGCTAAATATGTCATCTGACACATCTTAACTAAATTTTAGTTAAATTTTAGTTAAGATTAGTGCATTGGCCAACATCGAATCGACACCATTATCAACCTTATCACTACATAGTATAAAACAAAGTCGCTTTCACTGTCCCTATATCCCTATGTATGGTTAAATCTTTAAAACTACGCAACGAATTTTGATGCGGTTTCTTTAAATAGATAGAGTGATTCAAGAGGAAGGTTTGTATGTATAATACATACATAATATACTTAAGGATAACCCACAATAACCGTTTTCCTGTGCGAAGCCGGGGCGGGTAGCTAGTTTTATATACAATTTAAATAAAAAAATGCCACGCAGCATAGGTGTTGATGCGCCCGGATCACCATTGTTAACATCACGGGCTTACTGCCCACCGACAGGATGATTTACTCCAGACAACCCGAGGAGGAATGTCCGCGAATGTATAAGCGATTAAAATATTCCGCATTTATCCCAACATCCCCGGACATTTCACATTTTACTTTATAATCGGGGGTTGTTCCCCTTTTCAACAATGTATTTTTTTTTATTTGCAGAATTTCATATTGTAGCTTCCACGTTTTAAACCTGAAATGATGATGATGAAACTTTAATTTACATTTTATTTATGTTAACATCGTGAATGGTGACTTTTTCATTTATTTATTTCATTAACAACATTATATTCGAACTTACATCTAAAATTAAGATTCATTATTAACAGACACCAACTGAGTCACTTTTTGATATTATCAGTAAATAACTAATAAAGATCGCGCCGCTGCCATCGAGAACAGTTCAATATACGAGTAGAACTATGCTTATATAAGCGCTGTTTTCGCGTCGCGATCCCTGTTAACAGCTCATATTATGTCCCTACCGAGGGGCTCGAGCCTACCCTGAAGTCAGGGTGAATAGGCCTTATTCCCCCACGTTGGCCCCGTACGGGTTGGTCAACTTCACACACAACCTTTGAATTTCTTCGCAGCTGTGTGCAGGTTTCCTCGCGATGTTTTCCTTCACAATAAGAGGCTTAAACCTGCGAATTTCCGAATGGAAGTCAACAGCCCTAGCCTCTTGGCCACTGACGCTCTATTCGATTCTCACGGTATTCTAGCGTCGCGATTGCCGCCTGAAAATACCTGAGATATTTTACAGTAGATGCAACTGCTACAATATCTAGAACATACCCTTGTCAAAAAAGCCTTAAATCTGTTGAAGTGTAAATGTCAGTCAGACTACCTACGAACCTATTCTAAACAATAATTCAATACTTTTAAAGTGGCGAAATGGGACGGACCCGTAATCGAATACCGTGAGAATGGAATAGATGGAAATATTATTCTTTTTGTGGCTGTATCGAGGCTGGAGCAAAAGAAAATTAATATTTGAAGATTGCGGAACAGTACTTTGTGGCAGGTAAGTCTTTAGGTAAATGATGAAATGTTTGCTGAAAATATACAATATCGTTTTGGATGTTTCAGAACTGATGTTTTTATTAAAATTGAACGGATTTCTTTGTTTATTTTACAATTTACATGAGAGATAATTATGATCATTCATTAACATCGTTTTGGAGATCTTGTCTTGTCCGTCATCAGAATTGGATTTTTTTATACTGAAGTATAATGAAAATAGATAGAATTTGGACTCCATTGTAAAAATTATGTCACAAATATAGATAGATAGATGAAACGATTATTCAGCAGTACAAATACAACAAAATAATATACAATCAATATTTGTCTAAATCCGTTCAGCTTTAGAGTAGATATTCATTATGTAAAGGTTTTTATTTATTTATTTATTTACCAATTTATTGTACACATAAACATACAAAGGACAATGACATGTAGAGAGGCGACACAATAGGTCTGTTTATTTCTAAAGAAATATCTTACAGCAGATCAAGGTTCAGCTATTTAGCTAGACAGACAATTACTTTCGTATTATTTAGAAGGTATTGGTTTATGAATTCTTTCACAAGGAGGTTTGAGACCTTTGGTTGGTGGGGAAAAGATATACCTAATAATCACCTTTATAACAATTGATTTGTATATGATAATGATCAAAGGTTTTTACAGTTTTAAATACCTACCTTTCCCTGAAACTATTTTTCGACGGCAGTTGCTTATTTTGCTTAATGCTCACCTACCTCGCAAACTCTGATGTACAGAGCTGTAAGGCACAAGGCATGGTTCGCGTAACGACTACATCCTTAGATAGTTACGTGCTTTCCGAAGCACCAGTGGTTGTGATACTTTAGTAAATCACAGCAATATGTATTGACGTATCCTATGATTAACAAATTGCTGCCCTCTTTTGCGTAAACTTTATGTACTATTTAATTCTTCCTCAGTTCAGTATAAGAATAAAATATGTACTATAACAGAACTAGTTTATAGTTGCATGTAGTTATGCTAACGAACAGGATCGGCAAAGCATGCAAAGTGTACAGATTTACTGCCAATCAGATCGCAGAGTAGTGCAGTGCACTGCAGATATTACTATGTGTAGAATTATTTAATTTCAATACCAAAGATAAGCGTCTCGGCACATAAAGCCCTTTTCTAAAAAAGTCCATTTAAAAAAAAACCTCATTTTCTCAAAACGTCCTTTTCTCATTAAGTCCAAGTCCGAGATACCTACTTAGTATTGTCATAGTTAAAAAAATAAAATAAGAAGAAGCTTAGTTCTTCCAGATAATGCAAGCACGCTGCCCTATATTATTGTAATCTGTTCAGCCTCGTGAAAGCTTGCGTTTATCATTATGTTGGTAAAAATTTCTACCTTACTAATAAGGCCGCCTTGTTCGCCTTGCTTTGTCTCTTTAGTTTTGTTCTGTTCTGTTTAACTGTTTTATTAAATTGTGTTCCGACAAACAAAACATCTTTTTCACATGTATTTCGAACCAGCTTCTCACCAAAACTACTCTATATAGAAAGGTACATAAACTGCCATACATCTTCCATCAAAATCTACATTTCAGGCGTCCCACCTAAAAACGGCAAAACAGCATCGTTAGGCAGAAAACGCGGCGGTTTTTATTCCATACAAAAAGTTTGGAAAACCCGAGTTTTGTGTGTGAGTTAACATACAAAGTGTATGGTAATGTGACGGACGCGTGCGACGGCGGAAGGATTTGAATAAGGCAGGGTCGAGATCAACTCGCGCGCATTCGTATCGCATCGCATGCAGAAATCTTAGGGTGACCATGGATTATCGGCAACTGGTCTGCTTTCTTTTTAAAGTTCCAATTTGTGTTCTCTATAATATAATATTATCATCATCATCATCATCATCTCAGTCTGTAGACGTCCACTGCTGGACAAAGACCTCCCCCAAAGATCTCCACGACGATCGGTCCTGCGCTGCCCGCATCCAGCAATAATATTATAAAAAAAAAGAAAAATGAATAGATTATTGAATATTTATTTGAATATTGTATTGCATTGAATTGCATTGCACTGCCACTGTATTGTATTGTATTCTATATGCGACAACTCCTTTTATTTAGACATACATTACTTTCCCTCGGTGGACTAAATATGTGTCTAGATTTCCCTTTGATCTGCCATCTATCAACAGAATGCTAAACGCAGACCACTTGCTGTAGAACTAACCGACGGACAAAAGAAAAAAGTGATTTTCATTACTTTATTGATTTTAAAGTACACTTGACGTTTTTCAACTTAGTACTGTTCCTTAAGTTTAATTTAAAAAACTTTTATTACACCCATAAAAGAATAAAATGTTTAAAAGTCTACTTTAAATAAACTACAAGTAGAAATATTCAAAATTTAACCACTAGTTTTTGTAATCACGTGTAGGTAGAGTCTACGAAAGAAACGTTACTTACAAATATACAATGTTTTATAATATTATGATCTGAAAGAAACTTCAGAACCATTAATTAATACCAATTGTAAATGTATCTCCTTGAAAGCACATTAAAGTCCATCTTGTCCTAAAACATACCGAACTTATGGCCACCCTACAGTAACATATTCCACATCTCGTCTGTACCCCGTCCATCTCGCTCTAACTACGGTCGTGTTGTCACATTAGTTGCGCCGGCGCAAGACGGCAGCGCATCGCCGGTATCGCGGTTCGGATCGCGGCCGAGCTCTCTTGTAAATCCTGTAATGATGGACGTTTTGTATGGATTTCTATTTGTTTGTTGTATAATAGTATTTTGCTATTTAGATGAGACATGATATGACAAAGCTGCTTTAGGATGATTGAAAGCACTTTATTTTGTATTATAAATATATTATTTTTGAACAGACTTTGTCCGCACGAAAGAAATAAAACTAATAAGTATAGTTTACAAAGTTTTTTTAACTTTAATTTACCGGCAAAAAATCATAATCATAATCATTTATTTATTCGTCATTGTAGGCCTCTAAAAACACTACTACACGGACGAATCGTGTATAAAATTTTAATTCAATCGGTCCAGTAGATTCGGAAGACATAGGCGCTGACAGACAGACGGACGGACGGACAGACACACGTAACACGAGCGATCCTATAAGGGTACCGGTTTTACTTTTTAAGGTGAATATCACAAAAAATATCGATGAAAAAACAGATGCAAAATACTTACATAAAAAACGATGTTTGATCAAGCCAAGTCATCTAAAGTGCCTACAATGTCTTTTAAAGTAAGAGCATAACAATTAAATTGTTGTAAGGTTGCCTGATGCCTTACGATGGGCCTAATAAGAAGGCTCAAAGTCACCCAAAGAGCGATGGAGAGGGCTACCTATGCTTGGAGTTTCCTTGCGTGATCGAATCAGGAATGATGAGATCTGCAAGCGAACCAGAGTCACCGACATAGCCCGAAGAATCGTTAAACTTAAGTGGCAATGGGCGGGGCACATAGCGCGTAGAACCAACGGCCGTTGGGGCAGAAAGGTTCTTGAATGGCGGCCGCGCGCTGGATAACGTAGTGTGGGCAGGCACCCCACGAGGTAGACCGACGATCTGGCGGGAAGCCGCTGGATGCGGGCAGCGCAGGACCGATCATTGCGGAGATCCTTGGGGAAGGGCTTTGTCCAGCAATGGACGTCTTTCAGCTGAGATGATTATGATAATGATAAAAATCTCTAGAATTGGGAATCTTTAGATATAGGTCGAATACATTCTATTGTTATTAGGTAAAACAAAACACCGCTATTTAAGGTAATTTTACATGCTTTCCTAAAATACCATGTTCAAGTTAAGCTCCATTTTCGTCCGTTGATAGAAAAGCGGCGCTAGTGAAGCGACGCTAAAGAGGTGCGGACAGACAGACGCTCTTATTATATTAGTAGACTAGAGTGGGAGTTAAGAATGGTGCACATAGGAGGAGAGCGGAAAATTAGACGTCGTCGTGGAAAAATACATACATACACATAAAGTCACGCCTCTTTCCCGGAGGGGTAGGCAAAAATCGTGGAAAAAATCAAGAACTATTTCAAATTTTAAATTATTAGGTAGAGGTGGGATGGTAAAATTTAATTATATTAAGTAGAGTGAGAGTTAAGAATGGTGCACATAGGGGAGCAGAAAATTAGACGTCGTCGTGGAAAAAATCAAGAACTATTTAAAAATGAAAATTATTAGGTAGAGGTGGAATAGTAGATTAAATTATATTAAGTTTAGGTACTATCTATAATAGATTTGTACTTCATCTGACATTTTGTGCTAATGTAGGATCGGTTTGTACAGCCATGAGCGTCGTTGCCTCAAAGCTGACTACGCTGCTTAAACCATCTGAATTATGATGATGATGATGACGTCAAAAGGGGGTTTTCACCCCTCAAACAAAGGTCAAACATAATATTTGAATTGTTGCCACTTAATAAATATTGACAACGAAATGTTTTAAAAACAAACTTAATGGTAAAAGTCAAAATATAGTCATATTGTACAAAACTCTTCGCCGTTATGATGAACAACACGTTTAGGTACGTCAAAAAAGAATTAGTCTACCTCGGTCAGTGTGAAACCCTCCTAACAACTAAAGGAGGGGGGCAGTGTGTGCACCTCGTTAGGACTAATAGCCAGCAAAGGAAACCGATACTTGCCCACTTTACGCCATTTTGTAAGACTAAAAACAAAAAAATAAAACAGTTAAAATAAAACGACTTTCTGCCTTTTAGACGTTAATTATTGCTTTTTACGTGAAGAATATGAGGTGATTCTTGTATGACTTTTAAGTAAAACAATTTATTTTATTTTGAAAAGAGTATTCAAGAGAAAATTACAAATTTCATAAAGTTATAAAAGAATATTACAAAAATTAAAAAACTAAACAACAGTTAGACAAAAAAGAAAATTTTGTTTTATATAAAAAAAATTATATACCTACTTAATTATTAAAAAGATTTGAGAGAAGGGACACTCGTAGAACAATGGTTCAAGTCCCGGTGGGACACAAAATAATAAAAAAAAAACAAAATTCAAAAAGTTTTTTATTTGAAGTAAGATTTTACAAATCACTTTTTGACGTCGAGGCGAGTTCACAACACAAACGATACTCGTAGAACAATATCAATTTGTGAAATTTTCTCTAGTTCGGTTATGATATTGTATGCTGAAATTTTCCTAAAAGAAAGATGATGTCGTGCTTCGGAAAATCAATACTTATCGAAAAAAATCTGAATCAAAGCTTTTATTCGAAATAAAATTACACAAATCGCTTTTAGACGTCAAAATTTTAATAAAGTTACTAAGTTTTGCTCAAACTAAGGCCGGCTCTCGTCTCGCACTAATGAAGAATAAACTTATAAAATATAAAGAGGCGATGCGATATTAGTTTGAATTGAACAGAACTGGCAGGTTCGCGCAAAATGTAAGCTGCTGTGGAAAAAAACCAAAGAAGAAACTCCACAGGATCACATCTTTTGTTCTTTCCTCTTTTTTCAAATATTAAATATAATTTATCATTAAAAATATTCCCTATGTTATTACGAATCCCCACAGCAATCTAATCACTGATTCTAATAAACAAAATAAAATAAAAAATAAAACACAAAATCCAATAATATGTTCGATCTCCTTTGACGCACGCCAAAGGAAGTCTCGGGAGTTTACATCGGTACCGGATAAAGGTACCGGTATCGCATAAAGGTACCTACCGGTACCGCTCGCAAGAGGTTGAAAATTTTAATAGAGGAATACCGAGAAAGCCTTATCCCTCAGGAGTAATACTCAAATGCGATCAGAACGAAGGCTGGTGGTGCACTGAGAGAATTAAATAAAAAAAATACTTTTATTCCATACTAGCAGTCCACCCGCGTCTACGCCCGCGTTGTTTTTTTACTTTCCCGTGCACAGTGTCCCGTAGGAAAACTACCAAAGATGTTGACCAGGAATACAAGGTACCATCAAGCAAAATGTCATTCAAATCGGTTCAATAGTTTCAGAGCCCGTACAAACAGACATACAGAGAAACAAAAATGTTTTAACTAAATCTAGATATTGTTCTATATCACACATCCCCTGACCTTTTCTTCTACTTATGTACAGACATTCGACCTCTTCAGTTTTATTTATATAGGTATTTAAAATTGAACAAATTTCGTTAGAAGTGATCTTTTATTAGAATTATATTGGATTATATGAAAAGTTGACTTTCAATTATTCAATAGGGAGTTATTTCGTTCCGTTTGTTTTAATTTTTTTTTACTAGGTCTGGTGTTTAAAATTCAAATTTTTGATATTATTATTCAAAACACAAAATCTGTTTTATAAAAAAATATATCAACTTTAAACCAGTACATAGTAACATTTCGAGCCTATTTTTAACCCCCGACAAAAAAGAGATGTGTTATATTATAAGTTTGATGTCTGTGTCTGTCTGTCTGTGGCATCATAGCTCCTAAACGGATGCTATGATTTGGATCTAGTTTTTTTTTTGTTTGCAAGGTGTCACAATCGAGAGTATTCTAAGCTATTGATCCAAGAAAATATCTTCAGCCATTTGAAGACTATCAGCTCTTTTCTAGTCGTTGAAAGGATCAAGTTACGGATTTGTCGCGAGGTTTTTAAAAATTTTAAAAGCATATCAATGTTATTCCAATTTTAAAAGTGCGATACTTTAGTTTTTCAGGCCAAGTGATTTTGCTATGGACGTAGGTGTTCTTTTGTTTCAGCTAAAATTTCAATTTAGTGTGACCAAACCCTAAGCCATCCAGAAATATGTCAAGTAGACGCCGAGACTAGGGTGCGTTCACAGTTGAGAGACAGGCCGGCGGGTCGTATCGACCCGTAACTCAAAGAGCCCAAAGTATTAGGAATCTCACAAATGAAATCTAATATCATAAATGCGAGAGATGTTCTGTTCACGGCTGTGATTTTGATTTGTGTTTTTTTTTAACATGCGTTCAAGTAAAATAAATTACGATTTGGTGGCAGAATTATTGAGCCAACTGGCAGAATGTGTAACCACTTGGTACTCTTGGAGTTTCTTCCGGCGAGTTCTTCTCCACAGAAGACAGCCAAATTGTGAACTGGCCTCGACGTCGAAAAGTGATTTGTAAAATCTTACTTCGAATAAAACATATTTCATTTCATTTCATTTCATTTCATTTCATTTCATTTCATTTCATTTCATTTCATTTCATTTCATTTCATTTCATTTCATTTCATTTCATTTCATTTCATTTCATTTCATTTCATTTCATTTCATTTCATTTCATTTCATTTCTAGATTAAATAGTATCACACCCGCGGTCCGCCAAGATCCTAGGCGAGCCACGGGTGCGATCAGGAAACAGGAATCAGACAAGAAGTAGGTGAATTGGTAACTTTGTTGAACTGGTTTTGAAGAGAAACACAGTTGTCTTTGCTTGATTAAACACGTATAATTTAAAATTGGTTCTGGACAAAACTAAACAAAACAAACATAGAAATTTCTTATGAGATGGGCCTTCAGGTCGAGGCTCGGAAGAAAAGTGAAGACATGGTCTAAGAAAACAAGGTCTAACCATTAGACCTCGTGACTGACACAAAACTACGTCATCTTGCGCTGTTCATCCTTGTCGAATGCGTGTTAATAGACACAGTAAAGATAAAATGGACGAAATGTTATATGAATGACGAATGTTTCCAAAATTGAATATCCGAATTTAGACGAAAAGGAAGATGAGAATAAGGTGGTAACGAGGTGGCATGCAAGGCATCTCGTTACAATAGTAGCCGGGATCAACGGCTTCACGTGCATTCCGAAGCACGGAATCGTCTTTCTTTTCAGACTATCAGGTGATTTAGCCTGCAATGCCCTTACCAAACTGGGGAAAGTCTCACAAAGTGATATTTGTTTGACGAGTGTCCCACTGGAGTTCGAACCGGTAACCTCCGTAACGTAAGCCGAGCCTTTGACCACTCGACCACGGAGGCATACTAAGCATTCTATTTCAATTAACAAAAATAAATTAAAATATATCACTACATAGCATGAAACAAAGTCGCTTTCTCTGTCCCTATGTCCCTATGTCCCTATGTATGCTTAAATCTTCAAAACTACGCAACGGATTTTGATGCGGTTTTTTTAATAGATAGAGTGATTCAATAGGAAGGTTTATATTATGTATAATACATGCATAATATACTTAAGGATAACCCACAATAACCATTTTCCCGAGCGGAGGAGAGATAGCCGTATTCGCTAGTAGTGTATAAATAAATATGTCTGTATTTCTCTTATACAAATAAATTTTGGAGTTTCCTAATCTGCTTTTCAGTTAATTAAATAAATAGACTTAAAATAAGACTCTTATTATAATTCAATCATTTTGTTATAACGAAATAATCTTACAACCTTCATACCGAAATTGGTCAAGCATTTTAAACGCTCCGTGCCCTCCTTGTTATCATAATTGGTCAAGGTTTTTAAGCGTTTCATGGGAACACATTAGATAGCTCTTTTATTGACTTGTTGTTGAATAATTAACGTCCTTTCTCTAAAAATAACACTGTTTTGAGTTAAATACTTATATTTGGTTACTATTTTCTAAAAACAATATTTAACTTATTTCAAGAAAGTCCACTCCTGAGTCAGTCTTTGGAATAAAATTGCGTATTTTGAAAATAAATTTAAAACATTAAAAAAATAAAGTTAGGTACAAAAATTGTAAATGCAAAAGTATTAATGTTTTTCAGTTATTTTGTATTTTTATTTTTTACAAACAACTAAAAAGATTGGGATGAAATTTAGTGGATAGGTTTTTACGAAGAAAGCGAAAAACAATGCGAGGGAAAAATAGTGATGATTTAATTAATGATACTTCACAGACAAGCTCTACCCAGCAACATCCAAATCGAATTAAATTTTTATACATATTCTTTAAAATACATTTTTTACTGTCCAGAAAATGTTGTACACCTTCTTGTATCGCGCAGTCGGTTAAATTAGACCCTTGTTAGAGGTTAGACCTCATTGCGCCATCTAAAAGGTCTCTAACATTATTGAAAAACACATTGAGTGATAGAGTTGTTAAGTCCCATCTAGTTTGGTATTATTCTTTAGGTACAGTCAATCACGTATATATGTGTCTGTCTGTACTATCGTAGATACTACAACGTACCTAGTTCTTAAAGATTTTGGAAAACGTTACACAATAGGCGCGCCTGTGTCCTGAAAGGATGAATCGATTTAGAGCCTAGTTTTTTTATTTAAAACAGTAATTCCTAACCTTTTGGGGAGGGACCATTAAAAAAAAAATTGTCTTGCCAGGGACCACCCAGTTGGTTTATTGGTAATTCACGGTACCAAAATGAAACGATCTGTAAATAAAACACTCATAATTTTACGACTAACATTTATTTATAATTTCGCTTAAATCTAAAATAAAGCGGTTCGCATTGTGTCGACTCTACTCATCTCATCATGTCACGTCACTTGTTTACGATTACATCGCGGACCACTTGGAACGCTTCCAGGGACCACGGTTAAGAACCACTGATTTAAAAGAAGTGTTCGCTGAGTTCATCGAGGCGGGTTCTTCTCCACAGCAGCTTTAAAAATAATTTCTGACACAAGTAAAAATAAATAAATAAATAAATACATTTCTCAAACATGTCACACATGGCCATATGACCCCAAATTAGGAAGAGCTATGGGTGTCAGACAGCTGATATACCTACATACATTATTATTATGCAATAATAATACAACATCCAGAGACAAGGCAACACAAGTGGTTGCACGAATGTTTGCCTTAGGCGGGATTCGAACCTGCGACCCTGTGCTTCGAAGGCAGGAATACTATCAACTATCTATAAATCGAAGCGAAAAATGAAAATCATTATTGAGCTTGGGCAGGGACTTGAACCCGCATCTTCTTGGCTATCCGGGCCATACACAAGCATTACCAATTTAACCACCAAGCCGCCAAGTCTCCGTACAAACAAACCCAATAAAATTATTGAACGCTTCTTTACTAAGTGCTTTACAGTGCACACCAGCTCCATCTATCATAAAACTTGCCTGGGAGAAATCGCTTAAAACGATAAGGCCGCCATTTGCAGCATAATTTCTTTTCATGTTGTTATTTTTTTATATGCAACATATTTTCTGTGCAATAATTTTTTTTAAGAAAAAGATTTTTTTTTTTTTTTTAAGTTTTTGAATGATCTTTTAACAGAAATGTCCACCTAACTGTACCCCATACACACACCACTTTGCGTTCCGTCCGACTGTAGTATGGCGCTCGTAGTCCAAACAACGCATGCGCCAAAGGCACCATGTTTGGTGTTAAAACCCGACCGCACTAATGGTCTGACAAACATTCCATATTCAACCTGAAACGACCGGCGCGCTTTTTACTTATAAAAGTGCCATTTACAAACTTATGTGTACAACTAGCTGTCTGCCCACGGCCACGCCCGCGTTGTTTTTTTTCCCGTGGTAAAATGTATCTAAGATGTTGACCGGGGATATAAGGTACCACCATGCAAAATTAGAGATTATCCATTCGGAAGTTCGCGGGTTCTAACCTCGACACGTACCAATGTGTTTTCGATTTCCGAATTCATATGTACGTTTATATTCGACGCTCTTACGGTGAAGGAAAACATTGTGAGGAAACCTGCACACACTTGCGAAGTAATTCAAGGGTTGTGTGTGAATTTGACCAACCCGCACTGGGCTATCGTGGTCGACTAAGGCCTATTCACCCTGATTTCAGGGTAGGCTCGAGCCCCTCGTTTGTGACAAATATAAGTTGTCAATGACAGTTAACCCTACTACGGACGCCAGGCTCTCACATTCTTAACTTAAAATTATATATTTAGTTTTAACTAGGTTTAAGTTTGTGAAAGCAAATTAATAAAGAATATTATTATTATTAATGATGATGATAAGGATCACTCAAATATCTAAATATTACCTTCAAACGATATAATGAGGTCGAATTAAGTAGGTACTCATGCATTGTTAGCTCATAAAGCCTCCATTTTCTCTTTCTTTGATCTTGCGTAAAACGAAACGCGATTTTCACGTATGAAAATTACGTTCCATTGCACGCTACGGTGCTCTCAAGAAATATGATCATAATCAGCTTTGGAGGCATAATGAGTAAATGGACTCTTGTGTAACTAATTTATTATTACGTTTAATATTATATTATATTACATATACCTACTTACTTTGTAAAATAGACGAAATTTTCTACTATATTTTAATGTAGGTGTTTTTAAAGTATTCTTTTCAACAAAGTCAGTTTCCATCAACCTGGAAGCATTTGCTAACCTAGCAATAAGGTTTTGTTCTCTATGTAAAATACTGTATCTTTTATGATTGTGTTCTCTACACCAAAGATGTTATTATAACTAACGTTGTACTTATAACATCTTTGCTCTACCTAAACAATATTTCATTATTTCAATGGCAAAAGTAGGTGCGTAAAAACAAAACTTCACATGGGATTTTTTTGCGTAGGTCTTTCTGTTTTGAAGTACAAGGACTCAAATAACGAACTGCTAATAGCAATTTTCGGATTCAGCGATGTCCATAACCCTAAAAAACTTATGAGGGGCCTGCCCATACTGTAATCAGAAATTTATTTAGTCAATAATATGACAAACATCGCCTTTGGTGATCATAAAGGACCGTGCGTGGACCGCAAAGATAATGTTTACGAAAATTTGAAGAGCAAAATTCTTACGAAATGTTTACAGATTAAAAAACACAATGCATGGAAGAATCCGTAATCTTGCGTCTTCAGCTATGTGAATAATTAGTATTGTTCAATTGTGAAAAAGGAGTAAAAACGCTTATACCTACATTATCACACTGATACTGATCTGTCTGGACACAGTTCTAAAGTTAGTTTTGGTTTATTAAAAAACTAAAGTGCTTTTATATTATTTATTAAAATTTTTGTGAAATTTGGGAAAACCAATCTACAGCTATAAATATAAAATATTATTTCCAGTGCAATTTAGCCGATTTTTCTGAAGTGTCAGAAGTCCTTATTAAGAAACTTAATATGAAACAATTTGCTATAAAACAGACAGAGAAATCTATACAATAGAGCGAGAAACTAATATAGAGGAAAAAATAAAACTTTGAATAACGTTAGGTGTAATGATTTAATATTCTTTAAAGTATAAAAGGATGCACCTATAAGACAGAACAAGAAATTAAATATAAATAAAAACAAGCAAAACAAAAAAGAAATACAAAATTATATTTCGACTTCAACGCTAATAAAAACCAAGTACCAGACGATCTATGGTAAGCCGTTCAAAAGTTTGAAGAATCTAAACTTCTGACGTTTCGAACAAAAGTATCAATTTTCAAGGGTTTTAGACCAAAACCTAAATGTAAAATGTTCAAAATATCAGTTATTACATTTCTCATTTTGCAAATAAAGACAAAGAAGTGTGGCGGTGATACTTTTAGTGCTATGACTGCTATGGAAAAACTAATAGAAACACAAACACATGTCATAGAAGCTATAACAGCTGTACTCCCAACAATGGACGATATGGAAAGAGATGTTCTCAACGTGTAAGTATTTCTCTTTCACGATGTTTTGAAAAAGAGGGGTGTTATATATAAGTTTGACGTGTGTATCTGTCTGTCTGTCTGTGGCATCGTAGCTCCTAAACGGTTGCGCCGATTTTGATGTACTTTTTTTTGTTTGCAACGTTTCATAATCGAGAGTGTTCTTAGCTATGATCCAAGAAAATATCTTCAGCCATTTAAAGTTTATCAGCTCTTAACTACTTGTTGAAAGGATCTAAGTGACGGTCTTGTGACGAAATTTTCTTAAATATTATGTAGGTAAGTGTGTTAGTGTTAAAAAAATATTGTTATGAAGGCAATTTTTTTAGTAAGGTTTAATTAAGTATGCCATGATCTTTGGGGGAGGCCTTTGTCCAGCAGTGGACGTCTTTCGGCTGAGATGATGATGCCATGTATGCGAAAATATCTTGATTTCAGAAGAAAGCATTTTTAAACGTATGTGTAGCCTCGATTAGAAACAAGAGTAGAAATAAAACGTACTTATAACAAGTCTTATCTCAGGTATTTGGCTAAATTGAAGAAAGAAGATTCCATAGCGCGTAAAAACCCAGCGCACTACGTCGGAAACCCCATCAACTCCTACGCATTGATCTGCAGACTATTCCGGGATCTGCATTTTGTGGAGAGGATTTTGAACAAAACTTTCGGTTAGTAAAAACCTTCATGATAATTAATTATGCGACCTGCTTCTAATTATACGACCAGTGATTAGACTACATTTTTGTTCAGAGATTAACATTGTAATGTACATTAATTAATTACAATAATATTATACAGTAGATAGTACATGCGGCTGGACGGGCGGACAGTTTGACCTTTAGAGCGCTGTTATTCTGTAGAAGTAGAGATAGAGAGAAATTTCGTAGTGCAAGTGCTGGCTACTGTATCTTACCTTGAAGAGTTTGGATACACATGGAAAATGTATTAATCTTTATTTATTTTACTTGTAAGCAACACACTAACTTTGAATTGTGTTTTGGGATCCTGCGATACAAGCTGTGCTTAGTGCAGGATCCGCTGTATAATTTTCTGTGCGCTGTAAATCTGAGTCAATTTTTGTATCAACTTTGTAACATTTTTGTAAACAATTGGCAATAAATTTATCTTTACCTTTACATTTATCAAATTTGTTTAGGCAACAGCCTACGCAGTCGGGTAGTAAAACGCTTGCCTCACATCACGAAGGTTCCGGGATTCGAATCCCGGTTTGACACTCGTGCACAAATATCACTTTGTGGGACTCCCCCCAGTTTGATTAGGGATTTAGGGACGTCTCGTCTGGGATGATGATGATAAAATGATTGTTCTTTGGTGTCCACAGACTATAGGAGAAACAGTTCGATGGTTTACCCTACACCGTCTGACTTTGAAGGTGCCAATGCGGCCTTCATATATCTGTCAGTTATATACGGCCTGAAAATTCACCAGTTGGCTGATGGTATACTTATTGGTCGCTTTAGGTAAGTGCCAATTGCTACTACTTCCACCTGCGAATTTGTCCAGCTGATAATAAGTCCAGTTGCCAATCTGTCCACTTGCTACGAAGGGAGTTTGTGCATCGTAGTCCAGTTACGTAGTAGTAACCTTATCAAGTAAAAACCTTCATGATGAGCGTCGGTGGCCAAGTGGCTAGGCCCGTTGACTTCCGTTCCGAAGTTCGATGGTTCAAACCTCGGCACGTACCAATGTGTTTTCGATTTTCGAATTCATATGTACGTTCATTCGACGATCTTACGGTGAAGGAAAACATCGTGAGGAAACCTGCACACACTTGCGAAGAAATTCAAAGGTTGTGTGTGAAGTTGACCAACCCGCACTGGGCCAGCGTGGTCGACTAAGGCCTATTCACCCTGGTATCAGGGTAGGCTCGAGCCCCTCCGTGGGGACATATATATGAGCTGTTAACGACGACGAACGAACATGTTGTGATTGTGACATGCTTCATACAATTACCTTCGTTTGTTTTGCTCGTTATATGTTGATTGGATACGTCTACCGCCGTATTGAAATTGACCAATAAATACTTTTAAAATGTTGTTCGTCTGGAGCTGTTTACGTTACTTAGGATATTTGCATAAATGTTTCAATTTACTTGTATTCTTTTCAGCCAAAATAGACAACGATTTGAAGAGCATGTGTAAGTTTATTGAAATACCTAATCACTACATCACTTATTTTAAATTTAATGCTTTTTTATGAAAACTACGAGTACCTAATCAAGAAATGTCACTACTTATACTTGTGAAGCTTAGCCTTTGTCTGAAAATAAATTGATCAATTCTTATAGTCAATTCAATTCAAATATACTTACGTTATTAAACACACTTTTCGCCGCGGCTCCGTCTGCGACAACAGTTTATCCCATGGGAATAAGGCATTTTCCCGCGGTAAAAGATGGCCTATGTTACTCAGGTAACTTTCTAATGGTGAAAGATTTTTTTAAATCGGTTCAGTAGTGTTTGAGTTTATTCATTACAAACATACACACCCACACACACAAATACAAATCTTTTCTCTTTATAATACGAGTATGAAGTATGATGATAGTAAAAATTAACACAAAGTAGGTAGGTTAAATAGACCTTTGGTCAAGTAGGGATTTGAAACATGCCACTTTGTGCAAACCCCTTAAGGGGCTCCCCTATGCTAAGTGGCGCCGCCATCCGTTAAAAAATAATAACTCGCGAAGTATACATTTTTTATAAAATCCGGACGGTCATTTTAAAGATTTGGTGCTATAGTATATATAGCGGCCATAAACTGTATTTATTATAGTCCGCTGTAGTTACAGATAGAAAATTTGCTAAAAACGGCCACTTTTGGCAAATTTTCTATCTGTAACTTCATCGAACTCAAACTAACAGAGTTGATGGCTTCTATATATCCTAAAACACCAAATCTTTAAAATGACCGTCCGGATTTTATAAAAAATGTATACTTCGCGAGTTATTATTTTTTAACGGATGGCGGCGCCACTTAGCATAGGGGGCCCCTTAAATTCCAAATTTGCTTCACAGTTCCCCCCTGTCTGCCCAAGACTGTTTTGACCTGGCCAAACTGTACTACATAAAAGAGAATAGAAGGGCATACATTGCTTGGTTGAAAAAGGCCTACATTAAATATAAAACTGACTACCAGCTCTGTCAATTCACCGATACTGGCGTTGTGAAGGAAATAGCATATAGCTATAGCGTCATGGGTTTGTAATTCGACTATGATTTGTTTCATATTAATCCGGACAAAAGGTCAATGATACCTGCATACAATGCGCACATTTCTTTCAGACGATACAATAAAACTATAGGAAATTATCGCAAAATACGTAATTTGGCATACCGTAGTAGAAGAAGGGTGAGCGTGTGACCTTGCCAGACTGCTTTTGGCGTTACATTATTTTTAATAACTTTCAAGAAAAGAAAGAGGTTAATGAACTTTTGTGCGGATTTATATGAAAAAGACCATAGTACACAATTCAAATAGAATCATCATTATTATCAGTATCATTTTAGCTAGGAGGTCTTGTCTAAACAAGGTTGTTTCTGTCTCGGAAATAAAGGAGATAGATTAAAAGCAGTCTTCTTCTACAACACCCAACGGGAAGATATAGGATTGTCCTCACGACGACTAAAGGGTCCAGATGCGTCTGTAACACAAATGATTGGTGTATTTATTTTAGAAGTTTAGCGAATCTTAACTTAAAACACTTTGCTAAAGGGGGTTTTCAGAGAAAGGACCTGTCATTTTGTATTAAAGGAGTTACTTTACTACCTACTGAGGAAAATATTTACTTTCCGTACTCTTTATTAAAAAAGTTGGATAGGTAGGTACTCATACACGTAATGATCTCGAACAGTTTAGGAAAAATGTATTATTTTACAGAGGAATGGAACAACACTATTTATTGGATGAAGAAATATGTAGCTCTTAATAGTAGTGATGTTCAAGCTAAGCATATTTTGAAGTATCTCAAAGAAGAATATAGTGGACAGCAGTTTAAGCCAGTGAGTGAGCAAATTGTTAGTTTATATACCAGTCCACTGCTAGAGTTATTTCTTGGCCTGGTGTTGAAATATTCCTTAGACGGGTTGGAATCACAGTCGTTTGCTAGTAAAAAATTCAAAATTCAAAAAGTGTTTATTCGAAGTAAGATTGTACAAATCACTTTTCCACGTCGAGTTACTTAGTTAGCAATATTATAATGGTTATACAGGTGACCACTGTAATTCAGTTGCTCATACATACCCTAGAATATAATTAATAACTTTACTAGTATCGTGTGTCAGCGTAAACATTTTTCATACCACGACACAATTTGATCCGTCCGAAGTAAAATTGAGACATCTTTCATTAAAAGCCCGAATATTAGGCATGAACTTACTCGGACCAAACGCTAGAATCAGTGGGCACTTCAGTCTACATGAAGTCGAACACACAAACTCACTAGTGTCAAATTAAAAGTCAATGAACAGAATACTCTTCCCAGACCTACTTTGTATTTTCAGGGTTTTTTTGTTTCAGAAACCTCGGGTTCCTCTATACAAGAGTATTGATATTGACCTTACAGTCATGAGGCTGTGCCGTTATGAATCTGGACCTATCGCAGGAAATATAAGGTTTGTAGTTCCTAGTTGTTAGTTGCTCAATATAGCCCCTGGATGCGGGCAGCGCAGGACCGATCATTGTGGAGATCCTTGGAGGAGGCCTTTGTCCAGCAGTGGACGTCTTTCGGCTGAGATGATGATGATGATGATGAGTTGCTCAATGAAGAAGTCTTACAACTTGTGAATGAGAAAACGACTATTTTGAGGAACATTGAAAATAGAAGGGGGAAGATGCTGGGTTACCTGATACGACACGACGACTTTGAAGGAAATATAGAAGGGAAAAGAAAAAAGAGGACGACCTAGAAGAACATATATTGACCAAATTAAGATAGGAATAAATGTCGTGTCGTATCAGGAGATCAAACAGAGGACGGAAGACAGAACAGAATAGCGTAGACTCCACCGACAAGAGCGCAGCTCTTAAATGTAAAGAAGAAAAGTTGCTCTATACTGTACCTGTAGTTAGTCCCTTCTTGTGATTGGATGTTGGTATTGGCTTGGTCCTAATGTGATAGTGTGACTGCTGTTAATTGTGTGCAATCAGAAAGATTCAGAAGTGAACGTTCATTAGGTACTGAGGATCCGACTTCGAATCTCGGTGGGGTACATGTTGAACAAATATATCACTTTGTGAGACTTACCCAGTTTGGTTAGGATATTGCAGACTGAATCACCTGATTGTCCGAAAATAAATATGATATCGTGCTTCCGAAGGCAGGTAACCGGCTTGACTAGGTATTTATCCACAGATATAGTCGTTACACGAGCCATGTCAGAAGCCTTAGGCGGTTCAATAACTCTTACTCCAGGGTTTGTGAATTGTGAGGTAGGTTAATCTTAAAAACCACATGCTAAGCTAGCAATCAGATATATATTGTTTGCGATACAGGAAGATTCACTAATAGTAATTCCTCAAGTTACAGTCTGATATTATCTTCTATTTTTCAGTTTGTACTGTTACTATGCCCATGGGCCACACCCCTTCCTCCTACTGGCGCCAATGAAAGCTGAGATCCTCAATAGAGGACCTGATGTCACCATGTTCTATGACATCGTCAGTGAGGCAGAGAACATAGCCATCAAAGATCATGTGACGCCAAAGGTCTTTTATGTACTTATATTTGGTTTTAAGATAGATTACTATCTACACATAATAAAAGTTCTAAATTAATTTTGTTATTAGTCAGCCAATACCAACCTGGAAGCGTTAGTAACATGAATGATACGGAAGAAAGCAGTGGTGGAAGTGGCCACCTAGTCTCCATAAGGAGAAGAACTTCTCAAACGTCCAGAGTCCAGAGAAGACCTGGGGAGGGTCCACCTCAAAAAGTCCAGCCAGTGATGAGCTTGCGAAGACCTACGCTCAGCTGGCAATTAGATTGGAGCTCTCTTGTGCACTCTAACGGAGCATTCTTTGTAGTTTATATGTTACCTAAGATAATAAATCTGAATAAAGTCTATCAAAATTTAAGATTTGCTATGTAATAAATACCAAGGACCATCTATGTTTAACTTTATTTCGAGTTTTGAATATAATTCGTCAGTTATGATTATGACTTGTCTGTTAATTTTCAGTTAAGCAGAGCAACAGTTTATGAGAGTTACAACGAAACGGCCAGTTTGTCCTGGACCAGTCAGGTCTCCAGGGTTTCCTATGACTTCCCTGAAATCCTGAGGGTCCTGAATCGTGTGGAACAAATATCTGGTTTGAAGTGGAGTTACACGTCGCCAGATAGAATGATCGTCGGGAATTATGGAATCGCTGGATATTTTTCTGTTCATGTAGATTTCTTTTATGTAAGTATTTCTATTTTATTTATCTCATTTTTGACGTGACAACGTCTTATAATTCGATGGAATCGGCTGCACGTACGAAAAAACATGACGCAATTCGGCGTTACCGCGCGGCTGAGGCGTTCTATTTAAGGCGACACCTGGAAAATTTTAGTGTTCTTTGACTCGTCAGTACTCGTAATCTATAAGAGTAAGTTAGTTAATTTTTAGATATACATTATTTGATCATATTATCTCAAGACTCTACTCACTGAAAACACGTTTACTGAAAATTTTATCGATAGAACATTAAGCCAAAGTTGCACCTTCTATTATCTTTTTTCGCTTTGTATAGGTAAACGGCAATGAATTGGATGCTGAAACGTGGTCATAAGTATGGGTTTCAACTTTATTAATGTCTCATCTCGAAACATTTTTATTATGTGCATTACTTTTTGTATAAATGGACACCAAAGAATTTGGCACTTACGCTGTTTAGTTCTAGCGCGCAACAGCATACCTTTCTCTGTTATACACGTACGGCACTGCTTAGCGTCATCACTTTCCCGCACTGCGATCAGTCGTCCGCTTACCTTTGCCGACGACGGACCTGCGCTAGGCGATCGCAAATTGCACCGGCGAAATCGAAAATAATTTATTACTAAGATGGGAAACAAACGCCGTCCAAAAAATAAAAAAAAGGCAGATTTGGCAAGAAAACGGAGACTTATGCTTGAAATAAGAAAAAAAACTAAGTACATGCTTTTTTTAAATTAACATGGTCATCTGCATAATATTGCACCACTGAAGGGTTAACTTTCTCTATATAGACCTTGAACTTTCCTGAGACATGCGCAAAACAGTACGTTATAATGCCATATCACATTACTCATTACTTTCGAAAAGGTGATATCACCCCGTACCATTACACATCACCCAAAACATTACCCGAAATGTTCTATGAAAATCACTTTGTTTATAAGGCAGAGTATTACGATGTGCGTGTTCAGTTTCAATGGCTAGACGGCTCTTGACTGTAGGTAATGAGTCTCGAACCCGCACTTACCTACGAACCACTATGCCACTGACGACGCTCCATCTAATCGATACGTTTGAATATTGTAATTGCGTGAAATAAAATAAACTACGACGAAATAATATACAATACAATACGTAAAGACACGCTCTTTTCCCTAACGGGGTGAGCAGAGTTTTAGTAATCATAGGGAGCCCTAACTAATATAAAATTCTCGTGTCACAGTTTTCGATTCCATACTCCTCCGAAACGGCTGGACCGATTCTCATGAAATTTTGTGAGCGTATTCAGTAGGTCTGAGAATCGGAAAACATCTATTTCTCATACAAGTCAAAGTCGAAGTCAAAGTCAAAGTCGAAGTCAAGAGCGTATTCAGTAGGTCTGAGAATCGGCCAACATCTACTTTTCATACAAGTCGAAGTCAAAGTCAAAGTCAAAGTCGAAGTCGAAGTCGAAGTCGAAGTCGAAGTCGAAGTCGAAGTCCGAAGTCGAAGTCCAAAGTCCAAAGTCCAAAGTCCAAAGTCCAAAGTCCAAAGTCCAAAGTCCAAAGTCCAAAGTCCAAAGTCCAAAGTCCAAAGTCCAAAGTCCAAAGTCCAAAGTCAAAGTCAAAGTCAAAGTCAAAGTCAAAGTCGAAGTCGAAGTCGAAGTCGAAGTCGAAGTCGAAGTCGAAGTCGAAGTCCAAAGTCCAAAGTCCAAAGTCCAAAGTCCAAAGTCCAAAGTCCAAAGTCAAAGTCAAAGTCAAAGTCAAAGTCAAAGTCAAAGTCAAAGTCAAAGTCAAAGTCAAAGTCAAAGTCAAAGTCAGTGTCAGTGTCAGTGTCAGTGTCAGTGTCAGTGTCAGTGTCAGTGTCAGTGTCAGTGTCAGTGTCAGTGTCAGTGTCAGTGTCAGTGTCAGTGTCAGTGTCAGTGTCAGTGTCAGTGTCAGTGTCAGTGTCAGTGTCAGTGTCAGTGTCAGTGTCAGTGTCAGTGTCAGTGTCAGTGTCAGTGTCAGTGTCAGTGTCAGTGTCAGTGTCAGTGTCAGTGTCAGTGTCAGTGTCAGTGTCAGTGTCAGTGTCAGTGTCAATGTCAATGTCAATGTCAATGTCAATGTCAATGTCAAAGTCAAAGTAAAAGTCAATGTCGAAAGTCGAAAGTCGAAAGTCGAAAGTCAAAGTCAAAGTCACAACAACAACAACAAAAATAAACTCAATAGAAATAAACTCAAAATAAAAAGATATACAATCAAATAAAATCTATTATTATAATAAAACTGTAGAGGTCAAATGTTTGTACATAGAAAAAATAATTTTGATTCGTATAAGGGTAAATGGAAAGGAATAAACAAATATAGCAGTTTATCGTACTATCTCTTTATTAGGATACACAGTATACAGTATTTACTAAGACAAATACTACAATTATAGTATAAATTCTAGCTCTGCTCTGTTCCAACAAAGCGTGGCTAAGTTAAGCGCGCGGTATTTTAAACTGACGGACCCGGCGGCTCCCCGAGCCCCGCGGGGGGTGCGCCCCGCGTCGCACGTCTAGACCACGCCTCCAATGCGCTTTTATTTTTTCGAGGTGCGGCCTTAAGGCTTGAAGTTCAAGCGAGAGCGCGGAACAAGCGAAAAAGAGGCACAATCGTTGTCACGTTCAACTATCGTCAGTAAAACGACTTTACAGACAACCGCTTTTTTTAATTGACCTATGCTTGAGTCGAAAAAGTACGAGGGATCAAGCTTCACCGTTAACAGTAACAGCTCATTATAATATTCCCTACCGGCTCGAGCCTACTTTGCAATCAAGGAAAATAGACTTCAGTCGACCATTCTGCCTGGCGGCGGGTTGGTCTACTTCACAGGCATCCTTTAAATTAATTTCCCTTCAGGTAACAACGCCCGCACCCGCCGGCGGGGGCGCGGCCAGAACCAAAATCAAAATTGAAAATCAGAGACGGATCCCCTCAGGCGTCGTCTCCTTCACGATGTTTTTCAATATCAACGCGCTAGGCCGTGGTCCGAGGCTCCCTTGAGCCGCCCCTAGACGCGTTAGTATATGACTTTTTTTTAGGGTAGAGTCTTCCGCTCCCCCGCAAGCTTGATTGGTCGTACTTTTCGGACACAAGCATAGGTCAATATAAAAAAAAAGAATTAAATTGCAGGTGTGTGCAGGTTTACTCACGATGTTTTTTTTACCGTAACAGCGGCGAACAAACGCACATAAATATGATGATGATGATGTAATCCTGTAATCCCTCATCAGGGACATAGGGCTCGCAGAAGAGATCTCCACTTTTTTCGATCTTGTGCGGCAACTTCTAGGTTCTTCCAGCCGAGCCCAGTTGTTGCAGCCTCTTAAACGCACATATGAATGGGAAAATTGAAAACACAAAAAAGTGTCGGAGCTTGAAACCGGAAACTTCCTATTGGAAGTCAACGGCCCTAGACACTTGGCCACCGACGATGTTATACAAGCTTGTTGTTGTTATTGTTATAATATTGTTACAGGATTTAGACGACCCAAAAAGAATGTCAAGTACGCTTTTCTACGTAAGTTACTTATATCCATGGACTTAGTAACATAGTTACACTATAAACAGGACTGCGGACTATGTTTATAGTGTAACTATGTTACTAAGTCCATCCTTATTATCTTTTAGTGACTTGGCTTTATATTCTTTTATTGACCATCTTCGTCTCAACGAAAAAAAAGGGAAGTGTCATATACCTATGTGTGTGCAGTGAGTGTATGTGTTAATGTGTGCAGCGTTTGTATGTGTGTGTGTGTGTGTGTGTGTGATATAGTGTGTGTTTGTCATATCCTTTCTTTTTTGCGACTCTAGCACAAAAGTACCTATGTATTAAAATAATTTAGTTAATTTATGTAAAAGTACATGTTTATTCATAATGTATATTTATTATGTTTCAGCTGTCAGATGTGGAACAGGGAGGAGCCACAATATTTACCATGTTTAACCTTACAGTTTTTCCAGTGAAAAATGCCGCGCTATTTTGGTACAATCTAGATGATTGGGGTACCCCTAATTTCGCGACTATGCATGCTTCGTGTCCTGTCGTAAGGGGAACGAAGTGGAGTAAGGAGTTTTTTTTTTTTTAAATTGTTCACCTTGGCAAAACAGCTTCGTAACTAGAGGCGTAAAGGGTTTAGATAATACTATAATTAAAAAACATACAGGGTTACTTTTTAATCAGTGCACAAATTTTGTGTACACAGTCAGTATCGTTACTAGATAACATGAGACGAAAAAAAATTTCTTTTTAATTTTTTTTTACAAATCATGACACTGTTTTAACCCGTTTAGGGAACGAATTTCAAAAAACGTCAGAATACGTGTCCAATTAATTAAGCCAATGAGTGTTTATACGAAGTATCAAGAAAATTGGCGCGTATTAAATTTCTTCCCATACAAAATTTGATACCAATTTTATGCATAAAATGGCGATATTTCGATTTTTTAATATGAAACGTGATAAAATAAAAATATACGGGTATTTTTATTTTCTTTAATCTATGCCTACCCAAAATTTGTGCACTGATTAAAAAATAACCCTGTATAAAACCTCCTTCAAAGATCTTAACCTATACTAAGGAAAAAAATAAAAATAAAATCTAGCTGAAAGCTTATATTTACATATGTAGTAACATCATATAAACATGTGTAGACATTGTTATACACTTCACCTGTAAGAAACCGAGATATTGCCAAAACAAATAACCGGTCGGGGATATCTTCAATTGAAGATAACTCTTTCTTCATATCTTCTTTAATCACCATGCAAGCATACTTCGACAATTAAAAAAATAATTTTGAAAATCGGTTCTCAATTGGCGGAGATATCTTATACCTAACATACACAAAAAAAACTTACGCGTCAAATTGAGAACCTCCTCTTTTTTAAAAAACTAAGAGGTAGGAAAATCTGCGTGTTACGCTCGCAAAAAGATATAAAATAATAAGTCCGTGGTTGGTTTAGATGTAAGACTCTTGTACCTAGTTATTCAATATGATACTGGGTGCGTCGGTAAGGGAGTGCCTGTAGAATTATAACAGAATTAAATAAAATATACAAATACCTAAGGCTTCTGATATGACATAGCTTCTAATAAAGACTACTTAAAAAGTAGCCAGAACCGACGGCTTTACGTGCCTTCCGAAGCAGCCTTTCTTTTCAGAAAATCAGGTGATTCAGCCTGCAATGTCTTTTTTTTTTAAATTGACTTATGCTTGTGACATAAACTAGGGAAAGTCTCACAAAGTAATATTATAGTTTGACGAGTTCCCCACTTTCGAACCTGGAACCTCCGTAACGAGAGGCGAGTTTTCGACCACACGACCACAGAGCCTTTGTGGTTTTTATAGTTCTGGTATTCCCTCTACACAATAATATTATTGTGTTTGAAGCATGGTTTAAGAAAACATCTAACACTCCGACCACGTGACTGACACAAGCCTACGTCATTTCTAAGTCATTTTGCCTGTTCATCTCAGCCAAAAAAAGACGTCCACTGCTGGACAAAGGCCTCCCTCAAAAAGGGGGGATATTGCCATAATCGCCACGCTTGGCATGCGGGTTTGCGATCAACAGTGTGGTCTTAAATATACAGAAGAACCCTGCTGCCCATCCTCTGGTAGTTATCCCTCGGTCGCCTTCTATGAACCCCCTCTCCTTGTCGAATACATAATGTAATAGACAAGGATGAACAGCGCAAAATGAAGTAGGCTTGTATCAGTCACGTGGTCGGAGTGTTAGACCTTGTTTTCTTAGACCATGGTTTAAAGCTATTCTCCAACATTAAATTTTCCTTCCTTTTTCAGTGGCAAACAAATGGACGGCGGTGATTGACCAGGACTTGTCAAGACCTAGCCCTCTGCATCCTCCACAAGAAGATTGGAGGATTACGGAATACAAAAACCAGCTAACGCAGCAAAGTCCAAAAAAGAGACAGTAAATAAAAGTTTGATACGAATAAAATGTATTATAATAAATACAAGAACAAAATCAAATGAATAAAAACAAATATTTCTTTTAAATTTATCATATTTTGTGTCCCACTTTCGGGCTATTTGCTGCCTACCTATGCATGTTATAACCATACTAATATTATAAATAGAAAAGATTTCTATTTTTGTGTGTGTGTGTTTTGTAATAAATAACCTCAAAACTACTGAGCCGATTTCAAAAATTCTTTCACGATTAGAAAGCTACATTCACCCTTAGTAACATAGGCTACCTTTTACCACGGGAAAATCCCCCATTCCCACGGGAAAAACTGTTAACGCAGGCGGTAAGCTAGTATAACTGGTATAACATAAAGAAAATTTCGGTGTCCTTTTGCATTAGCCAGTGTCTTTGGGCAGCAAAATTAATGCACCCCTGTGTGTTAACAGCTCATATATCCCCACCGAGGGGCTCGAGCCTACCCTGAAATCAGGGTGAATAGGCCTTAGTCGCCCACGCTGGCCCGATGCGGGTTGCGCAACTTCACAAACCACCTTTGAATTTCTCCGCAGGTGTGTGTAATAACAACTGCGGTCGCCAACTGTGACCAAGAAAGAAGAATCGACAAATTGTAGCGAAGATACAAGAAAATAACTGTTGAAATTTGTATAACGATATTTTAAAACCTTTCGTCGACCTTTTGCGAGTAAAGTGGTTGGTAGTTGTTGGAAGTGAGATGGCTTTCCAGAACGGCGACTGCGTAATTTGAACCCTGCTTTTAGCCTGTGAGGCGACTTATGAAAATTTATCTCGATAGCCGTAGAGATGTGCCTTGTCGAGGATCTTCTATCGATAAATCTAAATCTTACTACCTAGTCAGTGTCGTTTTTACCAAGTCCGGTGAAGCTTGATCCGTCGTACTTTTTCGACTCAAGCATAGGTCAATAAAAAAAAGTCGTTTTATGTTGTGTACGTGGTTAGGTACGCTTGTATTTATTGCATTCAAGCAACTTTTATAAAACTAAATGAAATGTAAAGACCAAGAAATGTTAAGATTGTGACGAACATTTAACTCTCTCTCTCTCTGTCTTTCTCCTTTCTTTTAACTTTGTTTTTAGCTCGTGGTGAAAGTAGTAAGGTAAAGGCGCGTTCAGAATCAGAATATGACTTTCAAAGATATTCTGGGTGTATGAAGTCTGCCAGCACGTAATGAGCAGGCGTGGTTGACTAAGGCCTCAAAGAGGCATCTTTTGGTTTGGAAGAGGTTTGCTGAGTGGATGGCAATTCACAAAACATTACGAAAAAAAATTAAACCTTTTTCTTTGGTTTTTGTTAAAGTATAATTTGGAGTTTATGGAAAACGTGTGGATCTATTTTAAGATGGAAACCTGTCTATGTGCTGTCCACAATCAGTATTTACATGATCAAAGATTAGACCTCCTAACGTGTCCTATAAGTTTGAACAAATACTTTTACATAACTTCTTTCAAAGGCTAATCTACCTCACCAACCATGGTGTTAGAATTTTTGAGTCGCCTTCTACATAAGAACGTTTCTTGTAAGCCAATCAAGAATAGACAATACAGAATATTCACTTTAAAAAAAAATTAAGTTGTCGATATCGATAGTACAATCTATCCCATCCCTACGTTTATTTATAGCGAGAGAGACTCAATTTCGCCCGCATTCATCCCCTGTAGCGATACCTGCTGTTTTTCTTAGTTATTAAACTCGAAATGGCGTGAAAATAAGTTAAAATCTTGTCTGCATTAATTATGAGGACAACATCGTCTTAATTTTGAAAAAGTACTCGGTTGTGTCTCGCATTTTTTAACCTTCCTTCTAATGCTTTTTTTTGTATATTAATTTTGTTTAAGGGCTTCCGCTAAGACCTTATCCGCTCAATCAAACTTTTAGATAAAACATTGGTTTAAAATAAGGTAAAAATAATTTATTTCCACTCTATTCAGAGCATTAACTTTTTTTGTGATCATGGCACTACACTTTCGCGGAAACATGGCAAATATGACAGTACTAGGGAGGGACGCGTGAGTCGATTATGAAGAACTAGTGTTGCGCCGCTCTCGACTTTATTATCTTCCTATCAATCAACACAATATAATTATTACTTTTTATCAAAATGAAATATGTAGATACAACTCTATGAACTCTATGAAGCCAAAATATTTACTAAACATTTGAAGCTGAAGGACTTTCTTAAACCCTTAGAAAGATTGTAGAAAAAACAGGGGGGCCCAAACCTTTTAGCGTAGAGTAATAATAACGCACTCGAATGGAGATAAGTACCTATTGAGGATAACTGATAGATAAATATATCGAGAGACGATGGAAGAGAAAATGGAAGACCATAGACCGAAATATAAAATGTAAAATTGTTTTCAACAGACATTACGGAGGTTCCGGGTTCGAATCCCGGTGGGGACTCGTGAAACAAATATCATTTTGTGAGACTTTCCTCAGTTTTGTTAGAACATTGCAGGCTGAATCACGTGATTGTCCGAAAAAAAAAGATGATTCCGTGTTTCGGAAGGCACGTATAGCCGTTGGTCCCAGCTACTATCTACGGATGTAGTCGTTATAGGAGCCATGTCGGAAGCCTAAGGCGGTTTTGTAATTCCGACACCAGAGTTTGTGAGGTAGGTTAACCTCGAAACCCAAGCAAGCAAATGGGGGCATATACATAATTATGCGCTGTTAATAAAAATATATATACAGTTTAATTTCTAAACGATGATGATACTTAGAAAATGTCTTATCACCATGATCCAAAAAAACAAGGTCCAACAACCAGACTACGTCACTGACACAAGCCCACGTCATTTTGCGCTGTTCATCCTTGTCTATTACACGCATTCGACAAGGATGGATAGGCAAAATGACGTAGAAGTAATGAGAGATATATTCCTCGGATTTAGCAGAACACCAGGTCTTTTATACCATGCCAGAAGAGGAAAATAGCTTCGCTCTAACACACATACTTATTTTATATTTTTTAAAGGCACCGGGGCGTAGGTTGATTGGTAATCCTCTCCCAAACATCGGGCTGGTTGCCATAGCGACCGTATCTCGGGTTTCTTCCTGACTGATCGCGGAATATGGCCGTCGACCGGCGAGATTGTGATTACACCTGACTGCGGTACTAGGGGCTCTCGAACGTTTCTCGCTTCTAATTGTTAAAAAAATATGTATTTATTTGATCATATTTTTTACACTTTAATGTTCAATTTGAGAATAGCCAGTGTACACATTTATCAATAAAATTTGGCGTACATTTTAATTTCATCATATTTGTACAATTAAGTTGATTGCCGGGGACCAGGCACTATGGTTTGTTTCATATTACTCCGGACAAAAGGTTATTGACACTTGCATACAATGTGCACATTTTTTTAAACGATACGATAAAACTATAGGAAATTACCGCAAAATACGTAATTTTGCATACCATAGGTGTTAGATAAGTTAACCTTGAGCTGGCTTAATTTTTAGTATTCAAGTGCAATTTTGTGTGTAGCACAAGTTATACAAATAATAGTGTTTGTTTCTTTCTTTGATGCGATCTTTCGAAATGAGGTTTTGGTCGCTTTGTTTACATAATCTAGTAAAGTAAGTGTAAGGTTTAAAGAATAATTGTTCTCATTTGAAGACCTAGCAGTTACCAACTTAAGAAGAGATCTTAAATTACATTGAAATTTAAATTGCCATTCACTTCACACGTCACTTTCAATGTAGATAAGAACGATAATAAATACAATATAGGTACAACAAAAGTAAAACAAGGTATACAATAAAAGTAATACTTCACAAAAAAACACAGTCAATGACTCAAACTTACAAAAAGCTTACAAACCACCACACCGAACTAAATGTTGAATTAATTACACTCAGATCTTTGTTTTAAATCAAGGACACAAATCTGTTTAAAATATTTTAATTCACTGGAGCACGCACCGAGCAATGTTCGAGAGGAAATTTTAAACCATGAAATCATTTATTGTATCATGTAACTGAGAACGCTTGTAAACGGTCAGACAATCCAAAACCCACACGTTTCTCACTCGCTCGCTAGCTCAAGTGGCTTGTCTTCGAGAACACAAGGTACCGATTTGACGTCATTATACCCACTTCACCTGTGACATGACGTAATTAGGAGGTGGGTGGCAGGTTCGAAGCCCGTCCTCGGCGCTAATTTACAAATTGTTTTGAAAATTCTTTAATCAAAGGCACAGAATAAATGTCAAAAGTCGTTGGGAGAGGCTTTTGTCCAGATAAGCATATTTTTCAGCTGAAATATTATTATTGATGATAACGGATGATGAAATGTTTTAATGATGAATGAAATGAACTATATTTTTTTATTCGAGAAATAATAAGATTGAAATATTACAAAGGTTCCTGAAATATCCTTATAATAAAACTGTAGAGGTCAAATGTCTGTATATAGAAAAAAAAAGATGAAATCCGAGTCAGAAGGATGTAAGAAGTGAAATAGAACATATCCAGACTATTTTCTTTTTTTAGTTTCTCTGTCTGTTTGTACGGGCTAATCTCCGAAACTGTTGGTCCGATTTGAATGAAATTTAGCATGGTGGTTTTTTACATCCCTGGTCAACATCTTGGATACTTCTAATCCCGGAAAATTAAAGAGTTTCCGTGGGATAGTCAAAAATTACTACGGAAAAGTCGGAAAACAACGCGGGCGTAGCCGCGGGCAGACAGCTAGTTCTTAAATATTCATAAGCCAAAACAATTGTCACCAATAAATAATAATCAATGTAACAATCACACAACACTAGTAGGTAATTGTGTGCCAACCTTTTGTGAACTATTAGTTAAGTTAAAACTCATGACATCCAAGTACATACCTGTATGTACTACATTGTAGTTTCGTTTAAATCTAATCATTCTTTCACATAAAATCTTTAAGATTTTTTCTACAAGACTCGGCGAAAACGAAATATTTAATTCGAAAATATTTTCCTGCTTAAGGTTGATATTCCTAAATGTAACGCTCAACATGAACTCGACTGTACCCAGTTCAATGATAATAAAAACATTTTATAAAGTCCCCTTTATAGCCATTGTAGTACGGTTAGACGCAGGGTAAGCTGAACAAGTGCGCCGCGATTTTCTTCCTTACACAACGGACATAAGAACGGTGTAAAGTCCAATGTTTAAGCTTAGCGTGCTCATGACTGTACAATCACTTCAGTATCCATTAACGATGTTTTTATTACTACACCAAATGATGCTTAAACGCAGTTAACAATTTGTTAAGAAAATATACTTAATACTTATATAAATTAAGTTCATTGAGTTAACTTTTATTGGGGTATAAATATGTGGGGACATATATTATAAGCGTTGGTGGCCGAGTGGTTAGGGCCGTTGTCTTCCATTCGGAAGTTCACGGGTTCAAGCCTCGGCACGTACCAATGTGTTTTTTTATTTTGAATTCATATGTACGTTTATTCGACGCTCTTACGGTGAAGGAAAACATCGTGAAGAAACCTGCACACACCTGCAAAGTATATCAAGGGTTGTGTGTTGTTGTTGACCAACCCGCACTGGGCCAGAGTCGACTAAAGCCTGTTCACCCTGATTCAGGGAATGCTTGAGCCCCTCGATGGGGACATGAGCTATTAATGACATTAAGTAAAACAATAAATATCATCAACATTATCATCTCTGAGTACTTTTTTTATCAGACACTTTTGTATTCTTTCACTAGCGAGTACAATAATAATAGTAATTGTCTACTTTTATCTTCCTTCCTAGGTCTTCTGCAAGACATTTCCTTGGAAATAAGCAGTACCTGTAGACGTGTCTTCCTCTTCTTTGTGTCAATATTTTTGTATGTTCATTTCATGTGTACAGTATATCATCACTACATAGTATAAAACAAAGTCGCTTTCTCTGTCCCTATGTCCCTTTGTACGCTTAAATCTTTAAAACTACGCAACAGATTTTGATGCGGTTTTTTTTAATAGATAGAGGGATTCAAGAGGAAGGTTTATATGTATAATACATGCATAATATACTTAAGAATAACCCACAATAACCATTTTCCCGTGCGGAGCCGGGGCGGGTCGCTAGTATTAAATAAATAAAATAAATATATCTGTGTATAAAAACGCGCAAATAAGTACGGACAGACCGCTGGTAAAATTATAAATATCGTTCATTATTACGATTTCGGTGGAGCATTATAATTTCAGTGGCGCAAATAATTTTGGCGGCGCAGTCGGCGAGCGCCTAAGCAGGCTTAATGAGGACAGGTAAATGACACCGGGTCGGTACGCTCCTTGGTTGATTCCACTTGGGGTTCCCTTCTTCTTTTCGAGTCGACAGCAAACTCAGACAGTCTCGGCCCAAAAACCAGCCACACGAATAGCGTCGTCAGTAGCCTTCATCAAGTCCTCTCGCGTGCAGGTGACAGGACAAGATGGGCAGCTAATGAGATGGTCCATTTTCTGGGGAACCATACCACACCTACACTCCAAGTTAGAGTCCCCTATGAAACCCCATCGGTATAAGTTATCCCTAGTCCGACCCACCTGGGTCCGGAGTCTTCTGAAGGGGTTTCCTGGGGGAACTAGATAGCTAGTGATGGCTGCCGCACCCAAGATTCTGAATAGTAGGAGTAACTAAATAGGGTATGACTATGGTATTTTATATAATTATATTTTAAATTACACACTCCAAATTAAGCAGGGACTCAATATATCAACACAAACACACCCACGCACACACACACACACACACGCACACACTCCTGCTCACACATATTTTAAGCGATATATGAAAATTATAATAAAATACCTTTATTATTATTATACATAGAATAATTTATAAGATAAAAATTCTACTTTTAAATTCTAACTTATAAGTTTAATTAAGTACCTACCTATGTAACTAGAATAATAATATATTCAAATGAAGAGCGATGTCTTCTAACACAGGCTTTTCCAGCTTAAAAGGCGACACCAGCGCCTATGTAAACTAAATAAATATTTTTAAATTAAATAAACATATTTTATTTTATTTATTTTAGAGACCCCCCACACTAGCGTCTTTCTTTCTTTAGCGTGTAACCACACGTAAAACCTACCTCAGAAACCCTGGTGTCAGAATCATTGAGCCGCCTGGCTTCTGACACGGCTCATGTAACGACTACATCCGTAGATAGTAACCGGGACCGACGGCTTTACATGCCTTCCAAAGCACGGAATCATCTTCCTGTCCGGACAATCAGGTGATTCAGCCTGCAATTCTTCTTCTGTCGTGTCGTTGGCTAGTTTCAAATTTTGCAAATGTCCTAACGCCAGTAAAGTGGAAGTTAGGGCTTTTATGGACAACTTTATAGACTACAATTTAATAATTTTTATAGCTCGAAGTAGAACACATCATTTCACCTAAGTCTCTTCTCGAGTGGAAATATTGATATCGGTTGTTAGGGATTATTTTATAAAGACGATGTCTGCAGTACAGTTGTCAACAAGCACAGCTATTATAATATACGAGTACTAGGTTTCCGCCCGCGGCTCCACCCGCGTTAACAGTTTTTCACATTTCCCGTGGGAATAAGGTGTTTTCCCGTGGTAAAAGGTAGCTTATGTGTTAATTCAGGGTGTCAGCTAACTCCGTACCAAATTTTATTAAATTCGCTCCAGCGGTTTAGACGTGAAGAAGTAACTAACATACACACTTACACGCTCACAAACTTTTGCCTTTATAATATCAAGTGTGATATGAAATTTGTGTGTGTGTGTGTGTGTGTATGACTTTTTCTTCTTTCGTGAAATATACTTAAAGCTTTTTTTTTTTTCAACAGAGTTTCATAAGTATATAATTATCATTAAGGATCTACAAAAATAAGGTATTTGTAAAAATACATAAGTACTTAAACCTTTCAAAAAATTATCGCGTATAAGAACTTTAAGAACCATTAAAAAACTTGATTAGGCATTAATTTAAATCGAACGCACTTAATGGCTTAACAATAAAATAATGTGTGTCAATATTTAAATATTTTTTTTGCTTTATTGAGTATAGAAAAGTCTTGATTTAAGATTTTTTTTTTTAGATTGATAACCGTCCAAATTATTCCTTACTAGCTGTCCGCCCGCGGCTACGCCCGCATTGTTTTTAGACTTTCCCGTAAGAATGAGATATTTTCGCGTGGTAATGTAACGTATCTAAGTTGTTGAACGGGTATATAAGGTAACGCCAAGCAAAATTTCATTCAAATCGCTCCAACAGTTTCGGAGATCAGCCCGTACAAACAGACAAACAGAGAACTAAAAATTTGAATGTTGTTTATCATTTCTTACATCCCCTGACTCGGTTTTTAGAATTTATTTATTTATTCATTTTATTTATTTATTTATTAGGCTTTTCAACAATGAGTACACTGTACAGATACATAGAAGACAGTATTAAGTTTAAATCTAAGTGTCACATTAATTATAGAAAAGCACAGCATGCACTAAACTTATATTATTACTATAACAAAAGCATAACTTAAATACCACACCTAATTATAATACTGTAACAGTAAAGATAACATAACATTAAGTCAGTATTACTCTTTTTAGCTTATTTATCGAATCGGCGTACAAATCAATGAGTTCTTTATAATCATTGTAAACTCTGTACAATCGAGACAATGAGAAATATTTTCCTATATGTATATGAATTTTTTTCTACGTACAGATTTTCGGTCTCTACAGTTTTATTATATGATATAACAACTACATTCGTTGATAATAGCACGGCATCATCTTATTTTTTACCAATAATAATAACTTTATTTGCATAAAAAATTCAGTCATGTAATAACCATGCATACATAAACATCAACAACGGAGGCTGTTTGATATAGCTAAATAATTTTACTAATCAAAATTAATATCTAAGCTTTCAAAGCGCTATTAAATATTCTGAGCATTTAGTACTTACTAAAACTAGCCAGACAAGCTATGATAGTAATGGAAACAGTCTGAGTCTAGATTTTAATTCCAGCCCAGACGACCACTAAGCAGAATTTGATGGATTCTACACTGATTAAACGGACATGCAATCAGCTTTATACTTACCGTGAATAACGGGACCAATCATGATAAAACATTTGAAAAACATGGTATTTCATTTTTCGCTTTAATTTAAATACTTTGTGAAAGTTTTGCAAGTAGAACATAATAAATGTATATCGGTATCTTGTCGTTCTTATGTATGTGAATCGTATTTTTTAACATATAGGTACCTAATAATAAAGAATCTAAAACACAGTGTTTCCAGTACTAATAGAATAGTTGTATAGAATAGAATAGAACCTACTTTTATAATACTGAAATAAAAATAGCATAATTTATAGTAAAGGAAATGAATAAAATACTTAATTTTTTACGTCAAATCTTATTTCTGAAGTACATTGTACAGTAGCCAGCACATGCGACTGGATATGTTGACCTTGAGAGCGATTCAGGAAAATAAATTCCCACATAATTTCAAGAATGACGTCCACTGTTGGTCTATGGTCTCCTCACAACGATCGGTCCTGCGCTGCCCGCATCCAGATCGTGGGTCCACCTTGTGGGGGGCCTGCCCACGCTTCGTCTTCCAGCGCGCAGCAGCCATATAAGAACATTTCTGCCCCAACGTCCGTTGGTTTTATGCGCAATGTGCCCCGCTCACATAAGCTTAGCGATTCTTCGGGCTATGTCGGTGACTCTGGTTTTTCTGCGGATCTCTTCATTCCTGATTCAAAGTAGGTATAAGTGCCTGTATAAAATACAAGTGGCTTTTTTTTATTTTTGTAAAATGCTAAGTGTTAAGTATACCCGGAGGGTAGGACTGGGGAAGATGGCTACCTTTTCCGGAGTGCCTTCAATATGATCAGGAAACGATATTAAATCGTTTATTTTTATTTTAATGCCATTGTACTGCCCACTTTAAGATTTACTGCATGGGAAAAGAAACAAAATAAAAATAAAACATGTGTAGCCGCCGCGGGTTAGCTAGTTCCTACATAAAAAATCTTAATAAGATCTTAGGAGTCCATTTTTCACAATTCAGTCAGATTTATCGTTGATAACGGCTCATATCATAATCTCACTAAGGCTAAGGGGCTTGTGCCTACTCTGAAATCAGTGTGAATAGGCCTTAGTCGACTCGTTTCTGGCCCAATGCGGGTTGGTCAACTTTACAAACAACCTTTGAATTACTTCACAAGTTTGTGCAGGTTTCCTCACGATGTGTTTTTCTTTACCGCAACAGCGTTCAAACGTACGTATGAATTCGAAAATCGAAAACACGTTGAAACGTGCCGAGGCTTGAACCAGCGAACTATTGAATGGAAGTCAACGGCCCTAGCTACTAGGCCACCGACGCTCTTAGTCAGATTTATATTCATTTTAATTCCGTAATAAGGGTTCTTGAATGGCGGCCGCGCGCCGGAAGACATAGCGTGGGCAGGCCCCCCACGAGGTGGACCGACGATCTGGTGAGGGTTGCGGGAAGCCGCTGGATGCGGGCAGTGCAGGACGGATCGTCGTGGAGATCTTTGGGGGAGGCCTTTGTCCAGCAGTGGACGTCTACAGGCTGAAATGATGATGATGATGATGATGAATAAGGGTTAAAAAAATATATTAAGTATGTAAATATATTAAAGTTAAACATAAATACTTTAAACTTTGGGTCGTAGAACTATGACTAATCTGGAATGCCCCTCATTCCCAGACGTCTAAATTGCCCGTGGGGGGAAAGGGGGGACTCCCCGTAAATGCATACGGTAATTATTTGATAATGTGAAAATATACGGCGCTTTTACGTGGAAGAGCGCTCTTTGTGCGTTTGAAAATATGCGGTTAAATATACAGGGTGTTTTAAACATACTTATACAAAGACATAGGATCGCAAACTAATCCACCTTTTTGGACTTAGATTAATAAATAAAATAAGATACACCGATCTTTAAGTTTTGTTGTGCATATAGTATGTATTCGTTAATATAGGACGGACAGACAGACACAAGACACGAGCGATCCTGGGTTTGGTTTTTGCTATTTGAGGTACGGAACCCTAAAAACAGTTACCTATGGGGCTTAACATCGCTGAACGCTTGTCTTCAGTTACATGTAAAGTCCTAGAGATTTGTTTAGCACTGATTTTAAAAAGCAGTTTGCAAATAAACGAGGAAACAAACGTTTTAGCTATGAAAGGCAGTAAAAGGTTTAGTAGGATCGATATTACATACATTTATTGCACATGAAAATACAGCAAAAATATTGTTTACAAGCAAAACGTACAAAAATGCGGCCTTATTCTTAAAGTAGTCGTTTTTACCAATCAACCCTTCTTTATTGTCGCACCCTGTATGGAATGTGATGTAAAGTAATCCAGGGGGATTTCTAACCGACATGCTTTTCGCTGGACGATAGTTGTGTTATTATTTTCTATTAGGTGTTTTTAATGTGTTTGATCACGCACTCCTTGCTTCACTAAGCACGTCAAAATCATACTCGACCATTTAAAAAAGTAATTGTTTTAACGTAAATGTTACGTTCGTGTGTGGATTTCGGTGGCTTAGTGGCTAGGGGCATTGCCTTTCATTCGGAAAGTACGGGTTTAAGCCTCGGCACGTATTATTATTAACGTAAGTTTTATTCATACTTACATAAGGAAAATATCATGAGGAAACCTGCACATACCTGCGGAGAATTTTTTAGGCTAGTGTGAAGTAGGGACATCAACCCGCACTGAGGTCGACTAAAGCCTGATACAAGGGACATATTAAAGACTAGCTTTCCGCCGCGGCTCCACCCGCGTCAACAGTTTCTCCCGTGAGAATGAGGCATTTCACCGCGGTAAAAGGTAGCCTATGTTACTCAGGGTGAATCTAGCTTTCTAATGGTGAAAAAATGTTTGAAATCGGTTCAGTAGTTTTTGAGTTATTCATTACAAACATACACACACACAAAAATACAAATCCTTCCCCTTTATAATATTAGCATGATAGCAGAAGATAGAAGATTTAATTATTTGTGCTATATTCCTTGTCGCAATTAAGTACATTGTACAATATTCAAGTGTTATTTCTTTCAATACACCCAACAGTGTCCCGCCCGCGCATCGAACCCGGCGCAACACAACACAATACTGGCCAATTTACCGCCCCGGCTCAGCAGCTCAGCCTGATTCAAAGAAAACAGTCCCCAGCTTAACCTATATCACTAAAGGTTGTCTTATATATTATCAAAGATGCTATAATATAGTCGATCTATCTCCTTCTTTCGCTATATCTTTCTCTGTCCTACCACAAAAATTTAAAGACACGTCTAAATATTCTTATACTAACTGTCTGCCCGCGGCTACGCTCGCGTTATTTTCCGACTTTTCCTTAGTAATTTTTAACTAACCCACGGGAACTCTTTAATTTTCCGCGATTAAAAGTATCCAAGATGTTGACCAGAGACATAAAAAACCACCATGCAAAATTTCATTCAAATCGGTCCAGTAGCTTCGGAGATTAGCCCGTACAAACAGACAAACAGACAGAGAAACAAAAAAAAGAAAATTGTCTGGATATGTTCTAAGTCACTTCTAACATCCTCCTGACTCGGATTTCATCTTTTTTTTCTATGTACAGACATTTGACCTCTACAGTTTTATTATATAGATTAAATACCTAAAGTTTATTTAAAAGCGCGCTTTACTTAAAGCGTCGTCGGTGGCCAAGTGGCTAGGCCCGTTGACTTCCATTCCGAAGTTCGCGGGTTCAAACCTCGGCACGTACCAACCAATGTGTTTTCGATTTTTGAATTATTATGTACGTTTATTCGACGCTCTTACAGTGAAGAGAAACATCGTGAGGAAACCTGCACACACCTGCGAAGAAATTCAAAGGTTGTGTTTTCGTGACCAACCCGCACTGGGCCAGCGTGGTCGACTATTCTATTCACCCTGATCTCTCGAACCCCTCGGTGGGGACATTATATAAGCTGTTAACGAACGAAATGCGCGCTTAACGTATGGTCGAGTGGTAAAACGTTCCCTTCATATTCGGAGGTTTTGAATTCGAATCCCGGAGGGACACTCGTCGAACAAATATCACTTTTTGAGACTTTTCCTCGTTTGAATAGTACTTGGCAGACTAATATTGTTTCCAAAAAAAGATAACTCCGTGCTTCTGAAGGCACGTAGTATATCAAGGCGTAGTATATGACTATATACGGATGTAGTCGTTAAACGAGCCATGACTCTTGTGCCTCAATAATTTTGATACCAGGGTTTGTGACGTAGGTAAACCTCGAAACCCACACCACAAGTTAAGCAAGTAAGCGTATTTTTTATGGTAAGATTTACAAGGGATTTCTGAAAGAAAAAGAAAATAGGTATTATTAAACAAAGCAACATAAAGTAGTAATTTGAAACGTGCAATAAGGAAGTAAAGTAAAACTCTTACAAGTCCGGTGAAGCTTGATTGGTCGTACCTTTTCGACACAAGCATAGGTCAATTAAAAAAAAAAAAAAAACTCTTTTTGCACATCAAATAAACAAAAATACATGAACAACACTTGGAAACAATGCGAAAAAGCGGTTTTATCGCTTAAAGCTAATCTCTACCAGACAACCGTAATGTAGGGATAATAAGGCTGGGCATCTGTAAAAAAAATCCTTAACATTAAAGGCATCAATCACATCAATATTAAGTATATATGGTAAAAATTGGTTTTACCCACTAGTGCCCGTGTATAGGTACTAGAGCGAGCGAAAGAGCTGCATGGCTCGATTTTTGTATTCGGCAGTATTCGATTTTCTAACATTTCACTAGATTTTGTTTAGTGAAATGACATATCACTCACGATGAATTGGTATTTTGTCATATCACTAGATTATTTTAGTAAGAAGACGTAATAAACAAGAGAATTCGGCATCTTCCGCGATTTCATGATATCCCTAGGGATTTTGTGAAATCCCTGATATCCTCAAATCCCTGCGACATATACAAAAGATGCGCGGCTTAAAAGTACAACGCAATCTAAAAATTTTTTGTTCATAGACACCTTAAAATGGCCGAACAAAAGCATCCCGTCCTTATTTATTAACTCGCCCAGATAAACTTGACCACACAGGAAAAACAATAAATTAACTGACTCGTGTCAAAAATTACTCCACCGTATCTCGGTTACGAGTTACGGCATTTTAATAACTCTGCCTAGAGATGTGACAAGGGTATGACTCTTTTTAATAGAGTTCACTCATTAAATTGATTAAGTAAGCGTTATAGAGATTGTGAATTTTTAAAACATTATGTGCTGATATTTATATTTCCAATGAAGTCTTGTTAAGAATGGATTTATTTTAATATAAAATATTATCTAATAATTTACCTAACGCGTTATTCTCAATCTATTCGAGTAATTTCAGTAAATAAACTTATAATTTGTACACAATTAATTACTTACTCTTTTTTATGTTCAGCTCGTTGATTGGTTTTTTAAACGAATTAACCATAATTTTTGCTTGTTTTAAAATCAATAGTGATTTACATAAACTGAACATAGCAATTACCTGGTACCTTATGTATTGAATTCAACTATATCATCATTTTAATCCAAATTCCTTGAATAAGAAAAAAAGAAAAAGATTGCAACACATGAAACGTAAACTAGAATAAAATACAGGAAAAAAGGAAAAAAAGGTGATAAAAAGGTTGTCGTGAGTACTCAGCCCCTCTAACATGCCCGGTCCACGCGTGACAAACAATTTTGTCGTGCGTATTCTCTTATCCTATTGGAGGATATTTCAGTATGGCGGGTTTCTCGCGCGACAAACTTTTATCATAGCACTGCATGTTACGGCAGGTCGAATATTCACGACACTGATTTTCGGCCAGCACCAATCAATCACCAATGAATCATTGAGTAACCTAAAAAGGTACATTACTATTTACCCTTTATCTCGGAAATGAGTGTGTGTGCAGCCTAACGTGAGAATATAGTTGTTTGGACACTCAATAATTGATATTTTAGAAATTCTTTATTTAATGTTGATTGTAATGGACAAGAATGGGTTTTATATGCTAAAGCTTTTTAAGAAACTATACTGATATGATTTTGAATAGGCATAGTTTTGTTTCAAAATTATATTTGATATTTTTTGTATTTATTACTTAGATAAGACTTAACGAGCGGGAAAAAAGCGTGGCTTTATGTCTATTATACTAAAAATTGAACACCCAAAATATTTAAGGTGGGGACGTAATTATACGAGCTGTTATATTCAAATGATGATGGGAATCGAAAACATCTTGTCTTTATTTTGTGTTAGTGTAATACTTACTGTCTTAGGTGTATAATTATATTAAATAAATTACTATTATGTCTTTCAAACCATATTCGCCTAAAATACGATTGCCATCAAATATAAAATATTTAATTTCGTAACTCGATTCCCCACCAATTACGCCCGTAACGTAGCAGAAACTTTTTAATAACCAAATTGCTATATCCATTAAAAGTATTAGGTTTCACACAATTAATACTGTAATTTAATTTTCTCCAAATACTTTGTGCAAATTCGAACAAGTTTTTTTTTGCAAATACCGAACCCTAAATAATGGACGTGTCCTGTTACAAAAATTTTGGACAAAAAATAAGATGGCGTAAGTTTCGGGCTGCGAACTTTTTTGCCAGCCATTCATGATTTGGTCAGTTTTCACAGACTTAACTTTGCTGGCGATATAATTTTAAACATACAATAATCAACTTTATTCAAACCAGATACAATTCTATAAGAACTTTTTAAAGTTTGAAATAAATTTGTTTTTATTTAAACATAATAGAAGCGACATGTATTGTTAAAGTAAAGTCGTAGAAACAAAATTTAACGCCTGAAGGAGTGCTCGAGAAATTTATCATTTTCGGCTTAGTGAAAAAAGGGCAGATGTACAAACGTGTATTGTCACTGACGGCAAACGTCGAGGGTTCTTCGAGGAGTAATAATTGAGATTAAATGAAGTGTCCCTTTTGTGGCGACACTAGTTTATTTTACGGGGTTCCGTATACAACAATAAATATAAAATTAAAAATTTTATCATCTCTAAAATTATTATTTTTTTAAGGAAAACCGTCTGTGCGGTGTATACTCCATACTAACTTTGTAGCTTTTCACAGATAGAACATCAATTTACAAAAGACTAGCTTTCCGCCGCGGCTCCACCCACGTTAACAGTTTTTCCCGTGGGAAAGCGGCATTTTCCCGCGGTAAATGGTAACCTATGCTACTCAGGGTGAACGTAGCTTTCTAATGACAAAGAATTTTTGAAATCGGTTCAGTAGTTTTTAAGTTTATTCATTACAAACATACACACACACAAATACAAATCTTTCCTCTTTATAATTTATTAGTATATGATAGAGTTAAGATTGGCAAAAAGATTACAATATTTATGGCAACATTTTTAAAAATACATAAAATAATAAATAAAACAATATTATGTTCGTAATAACTAGATTCTAGAAGCCACAGAGAGGTGGGAGCCGCTTCGCAGAAGCCACGTCAAAGTTGAAATTTTACTTTTTAAATCTTGCAAGAAGTTTGTACCATAATACATAGTTTGGAACACACAAAAAACAACCACGGACATCCACAAAAATCAAATGCCCCGACCAATATCCCGTTTTAAATCATAAATAGCTGTAAAGATAAGGGTCTTACTTTGTGCACTAAAATAGACAAATGTACTACTACTAACAAATTTACCCACTTGTCTTCTCTATTTTAAGCTACCAGTTTATTAAATCCTATTTCGAACCCTTCACAAACTTTTAAGAGGCAGCCCTATCCCAATCGGCGTACATTGGTTACGTCTCTTTGTCATAGACTATAACAATACCATTGACGGCGCAGGTGTGACGACGCATCCCGAGATGGGAATTAAACTGCTATTTGAATATAACAACGACACATTTCGAGTTAATTCGAGTTTTATGAAGCGGAAACGTACACAGTTCTCTGTGTGTTCGTGGTTCGTTCCTTAGGGTTTATGCAGACTGCATTTGACCATGTTAAAATGCTGAGAAACACATACGATAAAATATACGTCTTTGCCGAGAAACTACAAATTTATTTTACAAGTAAATGGACTCAATTCCGACGTGGCCGCTAAAATCTCTAAATACAAATATGTACAAATATTCTTTATTGACACCAAGAAATACAGACCGATATCACAAAAAAAGAAAACAATAGGTTTCAACAGGCGGCGGTGGCGGCTCTACATTTACGTCGTTGGTCTTTTTCATTCTTTATAGGAATCGGAAAGGAGGGGAGATGAATGAAATTAATTTTAAATGAATGATATTTCAAATAAGCAGCACAGCTGTTAAATTCAGATTAATTTAAGTAAGATGTTTTCGCATGCCTGCTCAACTAGTGCGATCAGAGTCGATGTCTCTAAATTTAAGTTGACAATCACATGTCAATGTCAATGTAAAGTACTTAGATTTAGATGATGTCAGATTATGATGAACATAGCTTGAATAGTTACACTACGCATTTTTGCTAAAAGCGGCCGTTAATAACTAAAACGCACAGTTTAGCTATTGCAGACACCATCCACAGTCTGATGTACACTGAAAGTCATCATCATTTCAGCCGAAAGACGCCCACTGCTGGACAAAGATCTCCACTAAATCTAAACTACTAGATCAAACTACTAAACCACTAGATCTACACTAAACGTACTTCGTTATAAAGCATAGTTGATAGCGACCCTCAATTTTTGATTAATCTCAATTTTTATTCAGTAAATAAGGAATATCAAATGAAGGCACTTAGTGGACTTTATCTTGAATGTGAGCTGATAGAATATCAGAAGAGAATCTTGCAGTGCTGATTTTAGGTACAAAAGCCAGCACATGCGGTTGGACATTCGCACTACGAAATTCATTCCTACCGCTACGGAATACGAGTGATCTCAAAGTCAACATGGCCACACGCATGTGCTGGCTACTGTACCTCTTCGACACTTTAATACACCATGTTAATTCACTCACACTGTTAATTCTACCTTGAAGGGGAAAATGAAAAAAAAAGCAAAAAAATAAAAACATTGATAGGTACTTTTTTTTGTCATCATGTTGCGTGTTGTGAAGATTTAAAAAATGATCCAATTTCAATAAAACCCCACTTTCCAAATTGACATGTCATTTAATTCGGACCCCATTTTTTAAACATTACCACTCACTTGCATTAAGTTCTTTTATGTGGACGACATGTCAACGCAGTCTTTTAAAAAAGGGAAGTAACTCGACAAATTGCAAATACAAGATTTTACAGCAAGTTGGTACAACAATGGCGTATCTTGAATAAGTACGTAATTGAGGGTCAATGGGGCGAGAATTGCGTCCCATGGCTTCCTGTCCCGAATTTATCGCTTACAAGTTTTTTTCTGGCGCCAACAGACGAACTTTCTGAATAAAATGTCTGCTGTTATTAAACATCTTTTTTTTACTATTGCTTTATTAGTACGAATACTGTTGTCTTGGATAATATTTTAAGTATACACGTTATGTTCTATATGTTATATGTATATAATATATTATTATTATTACCTGTTATTATTATGGTATTATGTAACTCGAAATGAAGAACAAGACAAAAAAAAGTATTAGGTATGGAAAAATCTTCCTCATAGGGGAATGAAAACGCGTAGTCACTTAGCCTTGCATTACAAGAATATTGGTCACTATGAGTAATTGAAATAAAATAATAATAATACAAAAAAATACGATACTAAATATAATACGTACGATAAACGATACGACGAAATATATCATAATATAATTTATTTTGATTATTAACATGCATTCTTGATGTAGGTATTTTGCGTTTTATTTTTTGATGTGTAGGTACAAATTTGGGTCTAAAATTACGCAAATTCTTCAATCTATAATAGCTACATCAATAATTACGACAATTTAATTGTACGAAACAAAATCTGACAAAAATTTCGAATAATATCAAATCTTTAATACAAGTATCACTTTCAATACTGACTTAACTCAAAAACATACACATATCAATTAATTATTATCTTTATAAACGCGCTATCTGCACATCTGACGGTTATGCCGAAAGCGGGGGAAAAATTAAAGGTAAATTTTTATTAGTATTGCTTTTTCGCATATATCGGCAAGGTGTCCGATTAATCCAGCAGTAAATTCTATAGTATGGGTGCAGTATCGAATAATTCAGATTTGTAGAGTGACCATGTTTTGGCAAAGCTGGCTAGGACAAGGTCAAGAATTTAGCTGTATCGATATTATCGACACTATTGTGCCCATTTTTGCGATACTCAGATCAAATTTAGTTTCATGACAAACATGCGTGATCGAATCAGAAATGATGAGATCCGTAGGCGAACCAGAGTCACCGACATAGCCCGAAGAATCGCTAAACTTAAGTGGCAGTGGGCTGGGCACATTGCGCGTAGAACCGACGGCCGTTGGGGCAAAAAAGTTCTCGAATGGCGACCGCGCGTCGGAAGACGTAGCGTGGGCAGGCCCACAAGGTGGATCGACGATCTGGTGAGGGTCGCGGGAAACCGCTGGATGCGGGCAGCGCAAGACCGATCGTCGTGGAGATCTTTGTTGGAGGCCTTTGTCCAGCAGTGGACGTCTTTCGGCTGAAATGATGCTGATGATGATGATGACAAACCGTCGGACTTTTAGGAAAGCAGTCTTAACATGGTCACCCTACTAACAACGTCGTCGGCTCAAGATTCGGCGATAGTGTCGCATATTAAAAACGTAACATATTTCATCCAAAACTTCGCAAAGCCTCCCAACCAGTCATTACGAGATCTTATCCAGTTTCATGTTTATTTTCTTACCAATATTATGGGCAATATTGCCAAAAAGATTAATGGTTTGTCCGTCAGATATGGTCAGGTCACCCTACCACCGCGTGGTAGGTGAAATGCTTTCTTTTGTTTTTTTTGTGAATTTTGAATGGGCAATAAGTTGCCTTTTTGCTGTAGTCGCCAATCTTACAGAGTACCTATAACGTTACTCGCACTATACAAGAGACTATAGTAGATATCACTATCACTATCACTACATAGTATAAAACAAAGTCGCTTTCTTTGTCCCTATGTCCCTATATCCATATGTATGCTTAAATCTTTAAAACTACGCAACGGATTTTGATTCGGTTTTTTTTAATAGATAGAGTAATTCAAGAGGAATGTTTTATGTATAAATACATGCATAATATACTTAAGGATAACCCACAATAACCATTTTCCCGTGCGGAGCCGGGGTGGGTCGCTTGTATATTAATATACCTATATTCCATCTTCAATAACTGTCTAGCAAAAATCTGGGGCACGGCAGTGCCCCCGCCAAGTCGAGCGCGAAGAAAACATTGCCGTATCATCCTTTACTTACTGGAACCATTTCGCCGCATTTTCAGGCCCCTATTTGAGAACCTCTGGATAAGACCAGAACGCAGAAATTTTCGTCATCCAGTAAGCTATAATCACATACTTTAAATCCAAAATTTCAAGTCTGTAGGTCATTAAGTTCCGAAGTTAAGCGAAAGCAAAGTTTCGCATTTATGACACACATCAATCATCAATCACAACATTAACTATAATAATAAAGAAATCGCAGTAAGCAACCTTAGACTTGGCACGACTTTGTCTAGATTTCATTACTTTTAAGAGATAAACAAGCAGCTCCATCGAGAGTTGGCTAGTTTTTTACAGAATGTTTTTTGGTGGGATTTACTTTTCGCTCACCAATCATTACCAACAAAGACTCAACCAACCAAAACGCGCATTTCAAACGAACCCGCGATATCAAGTGACAGCTCGCCCGGCGGCCATTTTGTTATTAAACCTAAACATGTTCGCTCCGCTGGGTTCGCTTGTTTTTTTACCGAAACATGTTGGGTCGGTGGCGAGAAGGAATTCGATATGGCATCTGGGTTACACAGGGTGTTCTTAAAGCGTGATACACAGGATGTTGTGACCTTATATCACTTCGTCTGACTAGGCACTTTTTGTTATAAAGATTTTGCTTAACAGATTATATTTTAGCTTACCTCATACTTTAAAACAACCCCTAAACTAGCGTCTTTTGAGCGTCGAACTTTATTATTTATCAGGCAGAATTTATAAAATCCTCAGTCCAAGCTTTTTTATTTTTTTAACAAAAACTGAATATAATATAACTTCTTCTTTCTTTTTCAATTCTTAATCTAAAAATACTGTTGTTTTGTGGTTCTGTGATGCAATCAGTACTTTTTTAAGCTAAGTACAATACAATACGCGGCGGCGGGCGGCCTTATTGTTAAGGTTACAATCTCTATCAGGCAACCTTTATACAGCAAAATAGCATAGATGAAAGTGTATTTATTCCGTGTTCCATTATTTTCAAAGTGATTGTGTTGCCTTGCCAACTACAAAAAACAATACTTCAGTTGCATCTGTTTCGGCTACTGTGTTGAAAGCTTTTTATATTTTCTATTAAGTGCCCACAAAAAGGGTGTGCTTTCTCCCGTATCTGGAAAAAACGCAAAAAATCCCACAAGTGGGATGAAAAAAAAATGTAGCTGTCATGTTAACAAGTAACTTATGGGTGCAGTTGCGGCGGGAACAGATTGTGAACGTTTTGGGTACAGTCCACATAATAATATCCTACTGATATTTTGGGTGCGGTTCATTTCGTATAAAAACAGATAATATAATTTCAAAAGACATAACGTTATTTTCATAAAACATTCATTTGGGATAACGTTTATAAGCTATAATTTTAATTCATATAAAGTTCATTTGGTATAAAGTTCAGTTTTTATAAAAACGTTTAGTATAACACTCATTTCATATAACATTCGTGTCACATAACCTTTATTTCAACTAATAATCATAAGATATAATGATCATTTGATATAAAATGCCAGATTATTTTTATTGAAAAAAAAAAACATAATTATTATATTAAAGTAAAATTTAAATTAGGGCACCGTAATTCAGGGCGGGTGCGAGCGTAGCGAGCACGGAAATCCGGGGCACACCGACTTGGATAGGTTAGGTTTGAAGGGTATGGCGAAAACGAGTGAGGCGAGCGCAGCGAGCCCACTCGATTCCGCCATACCCTTCGGGTTAGGTTGACATGTATGCATCCCTGCATGCTTTCTTGCATGCTTGCTTGCTTGCTTGCGTGTTTTCTTGCTTGCTTGCTTGCATGATTACTTGCATGCTTGCTTGTTCGCACGTTTGCATGCCTGGATGCTTGCATGTGTCAAAAAATACAAAGTATCTGCGGTCGTTTACTTTTGAGTACAAATCAGGCGTTATACGAAAAGTTTATTATGTCTTCTAAATTTTATATAAATTGTCCGTTATGATAAATAATTATTAGTTAATATGAACATTATATGAAATAACTGTTATACCAAGTGAAATTATACTAAATAAAATTATATTAATGGTACATTATATCATTTGAATCGTTATACTAAATGTTTTTAGATCATATAAAATTATAGCACTTGAACGTTAGTTTATCTAAATTTATATCATATATTACACACCCGATATTTTAAACGTGAAAGTTTGCTATGCTTGTTTTTCTTTCACGCAAAAACTACTGAATGGGTTTTATTGAAATTTTGCAATTTATTATACTAAGGCATCAGAATAACACAAAGACTACCTTTTATCTCACGGAAAATTACCGTTAGCAGCGGAAAGATAGAAAAATTGTGGTTGATAAGAAATAGTATCTTTTTTGAATTGACTTATGCTTGTGTCAAAAAGGTACGACCAATCAACCTTCACCGCACTTGCAGGGGAGCCGAAGGCTCTACCCCAGAGTAGTCATGTACCAACGCGTCTAGGGGCGGGGAGAGGCGAGGGAGCCTCGAGCCTAGGCCTAGCGCGTGAAGGAGATGACACCGCTTCGTCCGCTTTGATTTTGGCCGCGCCCCCGCCTGCGGGTACGGGCATTGTTATCTGCAGGGAAAAAATTGTTATCGATGATATAATCGTAACGTTATTTCATTTAGTTATTTATGAATTACTTACATCGTAAGTTTAATGTAGTAATGCAGTTCGAAGATTTTAAATAATGTAAAACGAACTAAAAACTACCGTACATTTTCGTGAGCTTAACTGTACCTCTTTTCGAGTGCCGGCCGAGCGACGAACAGCTGTCGCGGCGCTCCCAGTGTGCGCCATTCACGCGCCGACGACTGTACCACTGACAGTCGGATCGTAGCTGACTGTACTGACAGGCCGCCTGTTCACACCAGCGCCGACAAAACAGATTTATTCTGACATTACTGTACGTGAATTTATAGGAGCATCAAACTGAGGAAGCAACATGGCATTAATTCGACGGACACAGGGATTGGCTGAAAAAAAGCGTTTAGCTCCCTCCGAGCTAGACGTAATATGCTGAGTCAATAGGTACCTTTTTTCGCTGTTTTGCTCTATTGCATACTGTGGTGTAGACGAATAAGGAAACAATTTTATGCTTTTAAAAAAACATAAGTAATAATAGCATAAATCTTTTAAACTGACAACCGATTCCCTCTTTAACTCTTAAACCTCATTTACTAGGTACGAGGCAACATTGTCGCATGGTAATAAAAACAACATTTGTGGCATGCCGCATGCGACGCTGTTGCTTATTGTTGCTTCGGCGTAAATGAGGCTTAAATCTAACTAGACAACGCTTTGTTTCTAAACATGTTTTTACACTAAACGCACAACAACATCCGACGTAATATTCCCCACCCTAAACAATGTTTTTTTTTTTTCAGGCTGCTTTTTTGTGAATTGTTTTCATAGACGCCGCTTAGAACACAAAGACAGGTGTTCAATCGGAGATTGGTATTAAAATAAACACGTTTTTTTTCATCCTGTTGACACAGATTATATTTCAAAGACTCAAAACTAAACATGTGTTAGGAAATACGCAAACTGGTTTCTTTATTGCACAACAAAACAAACATACATTTGATACTTATAGCTAGTGTACAAAGGCGAGCTTATCTCTATGTATAACAGATCTCTTCCAGCCAACCTACAAGTTGGTGGAAAAGGAGATAACTGAGTAGGCACAGAATTGTGCAATTATAATAACAAAACAAGTGAGTAACTTGCTGTTGTTTTAATTTTTGTTGTTGTTGTTTCTTGTTTCTTGTTGTTCTTATTTTGTTATCACATAAAACACTCGTAGTCTAGTGGTGAAACGCTCACCTCAAATTCCAGAGGTTCTCGGTTCGAATCCTTGTGTTTTTTTTACTGTTCAGGCTTTGATTTTCTTTCCTAGGTAATTCTGTTTTCTGTAATTCTTTGAAGTTATTTACCTTTCAGAATACTTTTCATTGGCGTGGAAATTTTCTTTGAAATGTAATCCAAGGTAGGACGAAGAGTTATTTTTATCAAGATTAGTCAGAAAATCCTAATGCGGGTGGAATGATCGTCTCCAGTAATAATGGTAAAGAAAATCCTTTGCTTAGGGCATCTTATACATCGAATATTTTCTTAGGGAACTGGTGTCTATATATTATAAGTACTAGATAAAAATTATTGCGTGGGTAGGTATAAGACTCATTCAAATACGTTATAATAGTGAGTGACAAAATATAGATCTAGTTTCCTAAAACATCAAATACCTCAAAAAACTGATTGTAGGTGACAAAGGAAGTGTAGTTGAACACAAAAACACAAATTTAAAAAAAAATACCGCTTACTTTTGTCTTTTTGTTTGTAGACACTAATCTCCGGAACTACTGGACGGACTTTAATGAAACTTTACCATAATATAGCTTATAGGTACATCAGAATAACACATAGGCAACTTTTTACCGCGGGAAAATATATCTTTCCCACGGGAAAACCTGTTGAAGCGAGCGGAGCCGTGGGGCAGAAAGCTAGTTCTAAATATAATTATATAATTATCTCTATTATATTGGGACAATGCAAAAAGCTTCGATAGTATTGAATGAAATAGACAGATTAATGAAACGCCTGCACAACGTGACCTTTTACACCTATTATGTTCTTGCGATATTCAAAACGAATAAAAAGTAATTAAAAATATATTGTAGCTAACCCACACATACCTTACAAAGAACCTAAACAAAAGAATGTTCCACATTCAAATAATATAAGAAAGAGAAGAGGTAAGCGCGTGGCTGTTTGCGTGTCGACAGGGTTCTGTAGACAATATAAATTATTAATTATTAATTAAACAGGTATAAATATTTTTTTTACGGTTTTTACATTAAATTAGTTCAAATTTTAAAAAATCTCATGCAAAATCTAAAACGGCACCAATAGAAGAGAATGTTAATTTTAGCTATTGGTAAAATTATGTGTCTATGATATTAAGTGTATGGTAAAAAAACGACTAGAAAAAATGCGTTAGGAAATTTTTATACAAGAAAATCAAAATCCTGATAAAAAGGGGCACAAATAAAATCATGATTAGGGGAAAGTTGGCTATAGGTATTGTACCCCTTAACTTCTATCAGATTTTGCGAGAAAACTACTATGGTTGTTCTTATGTTTATTCGTTTGTTACTTAGTGTACTTAATGGAATTCAATATACCATAATGCTTTTTTTTATTAAGTGGCTATTTTCTTCACAAAAGATGTTTTTTGAAAAAGTAGCTATCAGTACGATTTAGAGACCGGTACGTTTAATCGTACCACAAGGTTTCTATATCGTACTTTGAGATTCTCAATACAAATAGGGGAAAAAAACACAAACTCTTTTTGTCCATATTTACTTCGTTTAAAGATAAAAAAATGGTAACAATGTTTAATATCCAATCTAAATCAAATCAATCAATCTTTAAATCTTCTTGCGTTCAATCATAATATTTTCTTTTTGTTTTCTTTTCACTCATCTACAAAAATATCGTAAAACTTATGTAATATTTAAAATACTAGCAAGTATTTAGGGACTCCTATATTTACCTATTTTATAGTTAATGATCATATTTAATTTTACGGTAAATAAATAATGTTCAAAACAATATTTGTTTCAGTAGTTAAATTGTACCGGTACGATTAAGAAACTACGCTTCGGTACGATTTGAAACACAAGCCAAGTTTTACGAAAACAAATCGCCATTTCATAACCTCAAACGATTGCTCTGCTTCATTTATTCAGACGAATAGGAAAATAAGCAAGTATTAATGTAATCAAATAGCAAATTTTTGAAATCTACCGTTCGTTCGTTAACCCTTATGTTCTTCAGCCAAAAATTAGCAACAAATTCACCAAAAACCTATTTTATTTTATTAAAAATACACACTCAAGCGCAGCGATGAATCAAACTGCCATGGCTTCTTGAGTGTTGCCAACTATTATTTAGTGTTGCCGGAGTAAATAAAAACCTTCGTTTAGTAGAAAATATGTAGGTGGTACGATTAATCTGCTGGTACAATATAACCAACTTTCCCCTACATTATTTTAACTTTGAAAGATCATAGAAAATATCCTCAGCCATTTGAAGATCATCAGCTCTTTTCTAGTTGTTGAAAGGATCTAAGGATCTAGCATCAAGTAAGGCTTGGTATTTCACTGGCGAAAAAGAAACTGCGTCCCCTTCGTTTTTTGTCTTTATCGCCAGTGAAATAATATTAAGGCCCTAACTGCCCCTCTAACATGCCCGATCCACGCGTGACAGACATAATTTTGTCGTGCGTATTCTCTTATCATATTGGAGGATATTTCAATATGGCGGGTTTTTTGACAGTTAAATGTGCGACAAACTTTTGTCATAGCACTTCATGTTACGGGGGTTTTGTGTCGGGGGTTATTATAATGAGGAAGTGTCCTAAAAAAATCTAATTAGTCCGTCAGTTAGATTACTAAAAAATAATGTACACGTTTTTTTTTTTTCGTCTGGCAAACGAAAAATGCCGACGATACAGCACTTTGAAATTTCCAGTAACGACACGCCGCCATACAAATTGTACGAAACAAGTGACGTCATAGTACCCTTCTCATACATTTTGATTCGGTAAATCTTCGTCAAATTGAAAAAAAAAAAACGTGTTAAATTTTTTTCGATAATCTAACAAAGGGATTAATTAGAATCGATTACTTTTTTCCGAGGACACTTCCCTATTATTTAATGAAATGAAATTAATTTATTTGTTTACAAAAATTACAATTCGTGATGCACTAGTCCCTGCACTAAGATACCTTGTATTGCAAGGGCAAGTTCTATGTTATTCTTACATTTTTGACTATTATCTAACTTATAATTTATAACATTGGGTAGCAATTTTACAATCTTTTGTAAAATTGCTACCTATTACAATGTTATATTTCATCGACTCTTCCACGGAACCCTGTAAAAGAAATTAACGGTTGCGCGCGCGCCTATGATAATAAAACGTTCGCGCTGCGCAGTGACGTGCGGTACGAAGTGTTTGACAGGCAAATTATAGTGCGGCGCTTATGGGCCGAGAGCTGGCGAGCATTTCGGTAGTGAACAAATTAATCAAGTATTTTTTTACACAGGCAACACAAGTAAAGTAAAACAAGTATAAAGCAGGTATATTTGTATTGTAACACAAACACAAAATAGTAAAAAATAATAATTAACAGTTTTTTTTTATTGACCAATACTTGTGTCGAAAAAGTAGGACGAATGAAGCTTCACCGGACTTGTGTAAAAAACAGATAACACATCATCATCTCAGCCGAAAGTCCACTGCTGGACAAAGGCCTATCCCAAGGATCTCCACAATGATCGGTCCTGCGCTGCCCGCATCCAGCGGCTTCCCGCGCCCCTCACCAGATCGTCGGTCCACCTCGTGGGGGGCCTGCCAAAACTACGTCTTCCATTCAAGAAAAACAAGTATTAAGCAAGTATATTTTGTATTGTTTTGTAACACAAACACAAAACAGTAAAAATAATACCAGATTTTTTTATTCAATTTCCTCTTGTGTCGAAAAAGTACGATGAATCAAGCTTCACCGGATTTGTGTAATAAACAGATAACACAAGCAGACTTATTATACAGAATTAATAAAGACGCAAAAATGTATCCAAGAGACGTGGTGGACTGCATAATGTGTATATTAGTAGAATAATGTATTTTTAATCCATCAAAATCATAAAAAGCGGGTAATTTATGGTGACAATGCGTAGATAGATATTGATAAAAATAAGCCTATTATTTTTTAATATACAGGGCGTCCCACGGCTATGCCACATGGAGGGAAAGTACCTTAAATATTGTAGGTAGAACATTTTACTGAAAGAAGACATTATTTTATTTCTAAAAACTATCAAAACTGCATTCATACATTTTGTAATAATTACATGGTTGAGCCGGGAATCGAACCCGCTACAAGAGAAAAAAAAATCACCCTGTAGTTTTATCATACCAATCGAAAGGCTTCATCATAAGGATTATTTTTTGCTAAATAACATAGTGTCAGAAATAAAAGGAAGACTATGAATTTTAACATTTGATGTGGCCGGCCGAGATCGCCAGATCTAGCCCCGTTAGATTTTTAAAATGGGATTATGTAAAAAAAATTAATTGACAAGAACCGGTAAGAAAATGTCCACGAGCTACAAACAGAACTTAGACGTATTAATCTAAATATCCACCACAACAAGTTAAAAAATCGACAGGGAGTGAAATAAAGAGTGTAATTTGTATTCAACGGGTCATTTCGAACATTTGATAAAATTGATAAATTTTGTACTAAAAATGTTAAAATACATAGTCTTCCTTTTATTTCTGACACTAAGTTATTTAGCAAAAAATAACCCTTATGATGAAGCCTTTTGATCGGTATGATAAAACTACAGGATATTTTTTTTTCTCGTATAACGGGTTCGATTCCCGGTTCAACCATGTAATTATAAAAAAATGTATGAATGCAGTTTTGATAGTTTTTAGAAATAAAATAATGTCTTCTTTCAGTAAAATGTTCTACCTACAATATTTAAGGTACTTTCCCTCCATGTGGCATAGCCGTGGGACGCCCTGTATACCTACACCTTTTTATCATTACAATTTAGATGCTATTTCGAAAATGACACTTTTGCTTTGATATAATACAACAGTAGATCTACAAATTAGCACATAGTACAGGCTCTGCCTAGTTTGGAATCAGTCAGATGACCGTGTGTGAGATGTCCCCACATATTTATTTATTTATTGATTTTGTAGTAGTGGCATGTTCATTGCGATATACCAAATACGCGCCCAGCTCCTAAACTATAGTCCCTACATTATAAAAATAAATCTGACACCTATATCGTTTGGTTTCCCTTTCTTTAAATAATATATCTTTGTTTTTATTGGAAGGGTTACATTCGTTCTTAATCAAATTTATATTAATAGGTTTAATTGTATGTTTCATCGATTTCGGTGTAGCGGAACAAAAAAAAAGGTTTAAAATATTTTCGGTTTTAAAAATAGGTTGATTGTAAAATTACTGGCTTGTGCTTTTATATTATGAGTATTTATGTATGGAATTCATTAATTGTAGGGTCTGGGGTTAATATTTTGATTCATATTCACGGATGGGTGAATGTTGTTTTTTGTTCTTCATATTAATTTTTGTCAGATAACTGGGCATTTTTCGGCTGAGATGATGATGATGATGAACTGGGCATTTTAAGAAGTTTTTATTTTGTGTGCTACAGAGAGCACGATAACCAGTCGAGATTTTTATCTACGGAAGTGTGACGTATAACATCCTAGAGTCTACAATTAGCAATAGGGTTTGTCACCATCTAATTCACAATGTGTTATTATTATGATTACGATGTACAGTCAAGAGGACGCTAAGCTGAACACTTTGGACTTTACACCGTTCTTATGCCCGTTGAATACGGGAGAGTATCCTGGTGAGCGAATTCAGCTAACCTCACACTTACCCGTATAAGAAAAACTAAAAATGTTATACGTCTTTTTTTTTGAACATACAGTATATATATGTGGATGCAGTTGGCAGATAATTATTTGTCTAGGTAAACAATTGTATGCCAATTTATAGTTGTAAGCAAGCTGTTAATAGCTATACCTCTCACGTCGCTTCTAGAACTATTTTACTAAACTGCGAATTTAGTCATATAATTATGTGACCTAACTGCGACCGCTTCATACTTAAGAATAGCTTGCTTACAACTATAGTCGGCATACTTACAACTAACTATAGTCGGCATATAATTTATTGTTTAGAGCTTCAACTTTGGACCAATAATTATTATCTATCACACACGGCTGCAAACTTCAAACTTCGGGCAGCGATATTTTGTACATAAACAACCAGATAATTTTCACAGGAAAATGACAGGAATACTAAAAAAAATTGCATATCCAAAGTATTTCCGACTTGGTAATAAAGATCGTTGTTGCAAAAAAATGTACCTACACCGCTAGTTTAAGTCAAACTTTTTTCAAAATTTTGGACTCCAACGAAGGCAACCGCAAACTGCTTACATTCCCGTATAGCTTGTGGTTAACCATTGGTATGTTAAATATTTACTAAGTACCCTCTCTTCGTTGCAAAAAAAAAAGAAATTGCTGATATAATTCGCAACAAGGATTGCTATGTAAAATTGTCATCAACAACTTAGATTTCATATTGATTCTGTTGCATGCTTGCTTATTGTGTAGGTTTCGAGGTAAACATTGCAAACCCTGATATAGTATACATTAAATTAAAAAAATTAAAGACCTCCGCCACAAAACCGTTACTTGATCCTTTCAACAATTAGAAAAGAGCTGATAATCTTCAAATGGCTGAGGATATTTTCTTGGATCATAGCTAAGAACACTCGATTGCGACACCTTGCAAACAAAAAAAAACTCGACCAAAATCGGCGCAACCGTTTAGAAGCTAGCTATGATGCCACAGACAGACACACATGTCAAAATAACACCCTTCTTTTTTGTCGCCAAAATGCTCTACTAACACCGGCGTGTTAGAGCATATCGGCATATGTGCTGATTATTTTCTTCTTTCTTTCAAGAGTAGGTATGTGTATCAAATTATCGTAATTTGAACATAAATTGCAATTCATTCCAAATAAATTTCAGGCAGAGTTATTTTACTTCCAAAAATCCCTGAGATTTCTTCACGTGGAGTCATCTTATTGAAGTGGTATTTTTTAGAAAGCATTTATTTTGGTATTTTCGAGTAATTTCGAAGCAGAGCAAGCGCCATTTTGTTTGCGAGTTATTGCGACAAGGCGGTATTTAAACAACCTGTAAATATTTGACACTATACAGGGTATTCGATCTGACTCAGCAAATACTGATAGAAATGCTCAGTCATCGGTTTTGAGAAACTTTCCTAAAGAAACTTTTCTCAACTTTCATATAAAATCGTCATTTTAATTGATTAATTTTTATGGAGAAGTTTCTTTGCACAGCCAGCACATTCAGCTGGACATGTTGACCTTGAGAGTGCCCGTATTCCGTAGCGGTAGGTAAGGGTGAATTTCAAAGTGTGAATGTCCAACCCTTTGAGGTCCAACCGCATGTGCTGGCTTCTGTACAAAGAGGTATATTATTATAACAAAACAAAAACACACAATAAAAAATATTAACGTGATTATTACGTCATCAAAAGTTTCTTTAACAAAACCAAAATTTATATAATTAACTAAAACCAAACTTAGGTTACAGATAATATTTTTGTGTGTGGGTACAGTCACTCACCAATATTTCTCTAATTATCAATCTTGGAAGTGTTCGAAATGTATGTGTGGGTTGCAGGAATGTCTATAAGGTTGCCTTAGAGATAAATAGGAGACCACCGGCCTTAGCTCGGCCAAAATCGACGCATCCGTTTTACGATGCCAGCCACAGACAGATAGACACACACCCCTCTTTTACGTAGGGGGTTAAAAAGAGATCAAAAAATCTAAAAGAGACGATGCGATATCAGTTTGAACATAACTGGCACGTGGGGCCATCTGACCCCTAACTAAACTAAACTAGGCAGAGAGAGATAGTACTATGGGTGTCAGACAGCTGATATACACACATAATATATTATAAATTTTAATCAGACTGTATGTGTGAAGAAGATTTTTTTTAAGTATCTTAGCAAATCAGTTCCATGGTAGCCTATGTCCTTTCCAAAGGGCTATTCTATCTCTGTACCAAGTTTCATCAAAATCGATTCAGTGGTTTTTGGAGTGAAAGAGTACAAAGATAGTTTTACTTTCGTATTTATAATATTAGTAGGCATGAAACACGTCTTTGGCCGGCCAGGTAAAAAAGGTGCATAAGTTTAATTTTTGTAACTTTGTAGGCACAGTCCGAGGTATTGTTTCAAGGGGCGGGGGACAGTAATATATATTTAATTGTGAAGCCCTAACCACGCCTTTTGGGATCTGGTGCAGTTTTGGGACAGAGCAGTCGATAGAGTCGACAATGTTATTTAGTCTTCACAAAACTACCTACTCATCTTTTTTCACTCATTGATAAAAATAAAATGGTTTAATAATAGCTCAAAGTATTGCAACAAAAAAGGGTCTGAGGATTTTAAATTTGGAAGAAATATTGATGGAATATTTGTGCAATCAACGTATCCGTAGATTCAAATTCTTAATTGAATTGCTCTAAAGTTAAGATGTTCATCTTCTCTGTCTTTTCTTTTACGATTCAAGATTAGTTTTAAGATTATTTTCGTATTTTGTTTAACTCTTTTGCATTTCATTTTGATAAATATGCCCGCCAGAGGAGTAAAATGCTTTAAATTAGACAAAATAATGAAACACACAGATAAATATATATTTAAAATTAAATAAGGACAAACAATTTTGCTTTTAGAATTAGATCCAATTTTTCTTTTTCTTTCTTAACCATTACTACAAGTCCGGTGAAGCTTGATTGGTCGTACCTTTTCGACACAAGCATAGGCCAATTAAAAAAAAAAACATTACCTACTCAAAAAGCGACTCCACTGGTTTGGTTGTTATAACAGTAATTTAACTGTCCATTCCCACGTTCAGTTCCCGGCGGGCCGAGGGTTAACTAATTATTGAGTGCTTTTTATTGAGCCTACATGTACACGGTTTCTTTAATTTAATATTGGGTAAAAAGAAACCTGTTTTCTTAAAAAACATAATATTCATGAAAATTCTTCATTATTTGTTATTATAGCACCTATAGTATAGTGCGTCCTATTCCTATTTAAATTATACCACAAATCCCTTTTTAGCTTTTTATTATTATCAATCACATACATTACCACGTTAGAAAAATACTTAATCATAGTTTAATTCCCGATTCGGGCAATCCTGGACCGATTTAGTCAACTCCAGGAAATCGACACGATATAACTGACTCAAACTATCAAAATCAATTAATTCGAAAAAGATTCAAACACCACAAGCAAAAGACACGACATAATCGATGCCACTGTATATTGCCTTTTGATTCCTAAATTCACAAAAAAAGATCAGCACAGTCATATTTTAGTTTACTTATTTGGTCTACATTAAATATTTTCTTATTCATTAAAACTATGAATATTATAAAAATAAGTAATCTTTAACATCCAATATTTAATTACACATTTAATAGTCATAAACTTTTACAACTCTGCAATAATTATAATAATTTTGCATTATTAGTATAATCCCTAAAAATACTAATCCGCTGGTGGATTAACGATTTTTGCTTAAAAGGTTATTTGCGTCGCAAAATCGATCGAAAAGGACTAAAAAACATAGCAAGGATCGAACGAGCAACACTTCTCTGGATTAACAACAACCTTACCCATTATGCCACCGACGACCTTGGGCGTAATTAATAATCCGGTTTATTTTAACGCGAGTTAAAAATTTTATAGTCCTTAATACTACGCCACGAAGATACTCTAAATATAATTCTTTAATTATAAATATAATAAAATAAACCATCATTATTAAAAAAAATATCCTGACTGCGCTTCCAAAGAGGTTTTTTTTATTTTAGACATAAAGTTGTACTAGATTGGACTCTAGAAACAGATGTTTTAGACTTTTAGCCTCTATGAAAGCTCTATGAATCATAACTGTAAAAAACTGTAGGTATTGAAAATACTATTTTATACAGAAACTTTAAATTCGCCTCGATAAAGTTGATACTTTTTTAAAGCTACCTTTCTGACTGTATTTCATTTTTTTTACAACATTTTAAATTGCTCTTAAATTTTTTGGTAAAACGTACAATTTATTTATGTTTAAATCGATCATTATTACTTTCCCAGCCATGTGCGTTACCCATTATTACTGCATACTGCAAATAAATAATTTAAATTCGGGTATTCAAATGGTACAACTATGGTTTAGAACTTGCTTTTCTTAAATGTTTACAGCACAAAGGACGATTGTTATAAAAAGGCTTTAAAATGTAACCCTCCTATTCTCCGCGCATGCAGGTAAGTGAGAATGGCAACACCGACGCGACCAAAAAGCTTAAATTGAAAGCTGCCAAGACGCGGCTTAAAAGCTCCTAATTGATATAAACAATTTGTGAGAGGACAAAAATGAAATAATTCGGTCTGTAAACATACAGATACTTATTTTGTGAGCGACCGCAATGTGTACTATATAGAGTAGATTTTCCAAGTGTTGGTGTTGTGGTGTGTGTAATGTTCAAAAACCAGAAAACAGGTCAAGTGCGAGTAAGCACATCATCTTTATCATTTCAGCATGTAGACGTCTACTGCTGGACAAAGGCCTCCCCCTAAAGATCTCCACAACCATCGGTCCTGCTTGGCCTGCATGCAGCGGCTTCCCGTTTTTCTTTAATCAATGGGTGAAGATCTATCTTCAGTAAGTACCTATTAGGGCATCCGCTGCGTCGCGATGGTTAGCACGCGCCTTGTTTTTGTTGGCTACTCCATAGGCGGTTGGTTACACTATCAATTGTTATGCAACATTTCTTTTGTAACCATCAATGGATAGCTCTCGCGATCGCAAGGCGGACGCCCTAATGCAGACCATTCCTCAAAACCGTTTACTAAGCATGTTCTTTCAGTATTTGCTAAGCGGCGACTAAAGCCAGAGAGAACCACATGTGCTGGCTTCTATTCATTTATTCGACGCTCTTTCGTTGAAGGAAAACATTACAGAAACCTGCACACACCTGCGTTTAAATTCAAAGGTTGCGTGTGAAGTTGGCGTGGTCTACCCTGTTTCTGTTGTTTTCTGTTTCGTGCCCCTCGGTGGGGACATAATATAGGCTATTTACGACGGACGATCAAAGACAAGATTCAATGCCGTATGTCTCCAAATATGTCGGTCTTGATAACATCTCACGCGCGGCGCGGTATGCTGTAGCAGCGCCGACGAGCATTGCTCGCTCTTGTTTTAGGCTTTTTGCTGTCAAACGGCAAACAGGATAAAGGTCTACAGATTCTCACAATCTCTACGGGAGATTAATTTTAATGTTCTAGAAAATACTCTTGTTTTTGACCCCCGACGAAAAAGAGTGTTAAGTATTTTTTGAAATCGGTTCAGTAGTTTTGGAGCCTATTCAATGCAAACAAACAACAATTATGTTCTCTTAATAATATAAGTTTAATAATATTAGATTAAAATAAATCAAATCACATCGCATTTTTGTCGGTGGTAGTTAAAAAGACTTCAAAACACAGAATAAAAAGAAACAGTAGATGTGGCATAATCTGCGTTTAGTCAGACAAGTTTGACATATGTCTGGAATCCGAACTCGAAACTTATTGGAGATGTCTGACTTCGACAGCGGCTTGTGAACGTACACATATTGAGTATATTGAAGGTACTTATGAACACAGAATATTGTTATTTTTGCTGAGTATTCTATACATATTTTACAGAAATATTAAATTTTTGTGTTTCCCATCAAGGAGTGCTTTCAATCGATTCTGGATTGAAATAATATTTTGTTGCATACGTTATGTTTAAATTCTAATGTTTTATTGTATATAGAGTCCCCCTCAACTGTGATTGCTGCGCCCTTACAGTTCGTCACATGTACAAATATTTCACACTGCACCTTATTATTAACTTAATAGGGATGCTGACTGTATTCAAAATAAATTATCTTGCACTATGTAGGAAATAAAACAACTAAAATTATTAAATTAAATTAGTATACCTCATGTAGGGGCGATTTTTGTCAATTTAATGATTTGTTATTTATTGCAAATCGAAATAACCGCTCACGTGCCCAAGGCCGCCATCCCAATACCCAGTTGAACGGCCGCGCCCGCCGCCTCAACCTACCGTAACTCGCCCGCGATCCATTTGTTTATTTTAACCCGAGCGCGCGCCGCGTCAAGTGGCACAAAAACGCTCATTGTGCCTTGGTTTCTTACAAAAACACTATCAAATGTTGATTTATGGGTTGCTGAATTAATGAGTCATGCTACTATGGCTTATTTTATTTGAAACGCGGTCCTGTTTTTAATACATAGAGTCGTGAAAATGGAGGTTATGAATTTTTAGCGCGACTTTTACAAAATTGTTCAAAACTCAAAAATTAAAGCGATGACATATAGTTTTTTTCATTAGAAATATCTTAAAATATTAATAATCGATAAGAAAAACATAAAAGCAATACCAATGTTAGTACAATAACATGCTTTTATAAAGGTTTGAATTTTCGGAAAATATCGGCGGCGCGCGTCGTGAAACTCTTAAGACTTTTTTAAAGCAATAATTGGTCAACTATTCCCAAAGTATTGCTATACAAAGTTTATTTCATATTCAACCAAACTGATAAAAATTGTAGCATATCTTTTATCATTATTGAGAAATATGAGAATTAATAATTATACACCCTTGTTTAAAGAAAAATGAACAGCGGTTAGAAAGGGGTTTGGTAAAGTACTGAAATCGAGGTGAATTTAGTAAAAACCTGTGACAATTTGTAATAAAATAGATTAAAGTGTGTACTTACCGAAAAACAAGTGTATTTCCTCCAGATTATAATTAAAAAACCCACAAAACTTTTCAATAACACGCGACGTGACGTACTCCGTGCGGTCAACTGACAGACTGCACTTTGACATTGTCTTCTTTTTTAAATTTTGCTAGTGGTGGGCTTGTGTTGCCGGTTTTTTAGACGTCAAATTTAATAGAGAATACGAAGCAAGTACGATAACAATATTAGACTTAGTTATTTAGAAGAAAAGGATCATTTTTCAACAGCTGTGAGCAAAAATGGCCTTGTTAACCAGGAGTTTGCAAGGTCAATCAACGAGCGTTTTATATTGTTAATCGTTAGTTTACATCGTCGATTAACGGATGATTTCATTTGTTAATCCCTGGTTAACTGGGTCACGTGAGCGGAAAAATCATACAAAAACGACAATACAAGCTTGTGACGTCATAAGCTTCTATTCTCTTTAATTTTTCATATAAAATAGGTATTGTTTTTGACATTTCATAAAAAGAAGCTCTTTTTACTAGCCACTCAACATCCCTATTGTATGATTTGCAATATATAAATATGAATTAATATACACATTACACACACACGAGCACATTAATATAAACTTTTTTCTAAAGCAAATGGGGTGAACATGTACATACTACTTGACGGCGGCCTTATTGCGACAGGTAGAAATTTCTACCAGGCACCTTGATAAATATAATTTTCCTGCCTTTTTTCCTCGTTTGTTCCCGAGTATAGAATTGTGTGAAACTTACATACTTCGGTGTTGGATAGGTCTAGTAATAATTAGGTGCTTTACGAAAGACGAATAAAGTGTTCTAACTTTGGTTTAGATGTGTTATAATACATATATTTTAAAAAGCGTAGAGTCTACTGTAGTCATTTATATGAAGAAATTTTCCTTTTAATTTACAGATATCATTTTCATATCGCAATTTCCACCACAAAAGTGGAACACCAAAAAAAATAGCGCAATATTTTCCTACCACCGAAATTTTATTAAAAACCTTTTCCTGTACTCAAGTTTCTTACGTCACATAATATAAACGCGTATAACAGTTGGGTACTGTCAAATACTCGCTTTGACACGGGTTCCGTGAGATATGAGATAAGGCGACAAGTGGGCTGCTCAGACGAGCGACTAATTGTTCAAAAAAATGAGCGCATTGATTTAAAAGTTACCCTGTAGCTAGAATACAAAGGGCAAAAGAGTCTATAATCCGTTCATCAATTCTATAAGCTGCTTTAATTCCATAACAATAAAGTGCAATTCAGATAGTAGAAGTCCTACTTTAGTAGTCTTAGTTACTTAACAAAATGTATGTAGATGGGGTACATTACTTTACCTTTCAATATCTTTTGGAAGCGAAACTAAGGTAAGGTTCGGTACTGTATTATTATTCAAGCCATCGAACTCGCCACGGTCGCCACGCCGCCAAAAATCAGTTTACCGCTCGCCTATAGATGTGTCACATAAAAAAACACAATGCTTTGTTTTACTTGTGTGAAATTGTACTCTCTTAAGTAAGTAAAAAACATATTTTTTTTTAAACGACCGTATGCTTGTTTTTAAAAAGTTACGACCGACAAAACTTCACTGGATTTGGTACAAAAAATGCTTGCATATTACTGGGTAATATAATATTACAGGTTGAAAAAAAGCTTAGTAACATGTAAAGTGTGACTAGAAAAATAAAATAACTCTTTCGGGAACGAAACATATTTTTAGTTTTCTGATCGATTTTTTTTGTTTCATTACTCAACTAAAACGACCAAGTTAAAAAGGAAATTGCGATTTTTGTCGCAAGTCTACAAAAAACCGAGACAGTAAATAAAATATTTTGGTCATAGACATTTCGCCTCCATAAAGTAATTCAGAGGCAGGCGAGCTACTTATTAACGTCTTTTTTATTTATTTCCTTCCACTAGTAATACATCGACTGTCAGCCGGTCACATTTTCAACGAGTATTAATGAGTGAGACTGCATTTTAGAGATGTCTTTGTTTTTGTTAGTCTGTGGTTATTTTTTTGTTTTGTCAGGATTGTCTCACTCCCTAGTTTAGGTATGATCATCCGATGCACCCCTCCTGGAGGTATCATCACTATCACTACATAGTATAAAACAAAGTCGCTTTCTCTGTCCCTGTCCTTATGTATGCTTAAATCTTTAAAACTACGCAACGGATTTTGATGCGGTTTTTTTAATAGATAGAGTGATTCAAGAGGAAGGTTTATATGTATAATACATGCATAATATACTTAGAGATAACCCACAATAACCATTTTCCCGTGCGGAGCCGGGGCGGGTCGCTAGTTAAATAAGAAACTAAAGGGGTTAGCAGAGACGCGCGAATCGGCGCAATACGCGATAGAAAGAGAGCTAGCTACTTCGTGTCTTTAGCTATAGCTGTGCGATCTGAATTGCACTTTATTGTAACGGAGTCCTAGAGTAGCTATTTATTTAAATAATATCGCTAAGTGAGTCTTCTGTAGGGACTACTATTCCAAATTCTGTAATTTTGTGTATATGGCTGTAGAAAATAGTGATTTGTTTGCTTGAGCTAAGAGCTTTTTTTTTACTTTTTTGTAGCAAAGCCTATGATCATGGCTAACTTTGTAAGTACCATTCAATTCTCAAAGTGGACACAGTTTTGTAAAATCAATCAAACTGACTTTCTGACAGTTGACATGACACTTGGCGTAGTACGTTTCAAAACAAATGTTTGCGACCACTGTCTTCTTAGGTCTTTTCAGCCGCTTCGCAGCGGCTCTTCCAAACTCTCTGGGTCTTTTTAGGGCACACTTTGCGTGAATATAAATAAAACTAAGTACTACGCGAAGTGTGACTTTTAAATATTTTTTTTTTACTTCTTTCCAATCCTATATGGTGTATATTATGTAATTATCATCTACATACATAAAGACAATGAACTCTTCAGAGTTGAGGTGAGTGCAGTGTTTGGATTAGGATTCGGTAGGTACGCATCTAAAATAAGATACACCGAACTTTGTGTTTCGTAGAGCACCTAGTGACAGGTTGCCAGCCTGCCGCCTACTAACTACACTACACCCGAATCCTTTAGTCGCCTTCTAGAAATAATAATTTCAAAAATCACGTTCAAAACACTAAACCTATTAGTTTGCAAAAAAATAAAAACAAAGTAAAATTAACACCAAACATATAACTCCGAGTTAGGTCAAACAAAAGTTTACTGCCCCTAGCGAAACCCATAACATTCGCACAAATATAAAACATGGGTCAAGTGCGAGTTGGCACATAACTGTGAGGGTTCTGTCGATTTGATGTTTTATTTCCTTTTATCAGTTTTTTTTTCTTATTTATTTTTTACTTAGGTCTATAGTTTTTAAAATAAATGAGTAGGCAAGTAAAAATACTAACACCCATTTGCACTAAACTTAAGAATCGCTTAAGTTTATGCCTAAAGTGTTTAGGTGAGGTTTGGTGAAAATTTTGTTTGCTAAAAAACCTTCATCCTTTTTTAAAACTGCTTAGTTTCTGCCTGCCTTTATGAACCCAATTAGATCGCGCCAGCAATTTTCGAACCTTGGTTACGGACTCATCTTCCGACAGTACCAGTAATTAATAGGATATTTTGCAATATTTGTGCGTACACTTGAGAGCACGGAACTCTAAATCTAAACAAAAAGTCAATAACCATAGAATAGCATGGCAAACGAAATTCTACCAGAGCGAGTCATGAAAAACTGACATAAAAACGGGACATGGGAACTGAAATACCTAAGTTATTATACGAAAATGGTCCCCGTTTTAAAAAACGATTTGAACTGTTAAAGAAAAATTTGCAGTAAGTTAGTTATTGCAGTCTTCCAGATATATTTGAGGGAAATGATGAAGTTTGGATGTTAAGTAATAATATTTCTATTAAACAGAAGTTAATTATAAATTTTGTTGGTTTCTTGTCATTATAATTATTTAGGTACCTACAGTGGGCAACTTATGTGGCTGCACAATTTCATTACAAAACTTCCCCATCCTCAGATTTAGGTATAATTACGAGTATAATAGTAATTTTACAACTATAATAAAATATTGATTTGTTTTAAAAAAACTGATCATAGGTTACATAACACTAAATTTAAAAAAATAATAACCCCCGACACAAAACCGTTTCTTGATCCTTTCAACAACTAGAAAAGAGCTGATAATCTCAAATGGCTGAAGATATTTTCTTGGATCATAGCTAAGAACACTCTCGATTGTGACACCTTGCAAACAAAAAAACTAGATCAAAATCGGCGCATCCGTTTAGGAGCTACGATGCCACAGACAGACAGACAGACACACACACACGTCAAACATACAACACCTCTTTTTCGTCTGGATTAAAAAGGAGTGTAGCTGAACACAAAAATACAAATTTTGAAAAAAATGTCTGTCAGTCTGTCTGTTTGTTTGTACACGCTAATCTCTGGAGCTACTGCACGGATTTTAATGAAATTTTACAATACTATAGCTTATACATCAGAATAACACATAGGCTACTTTTTACCGCGGGAAAATACTTCTTTCTCATGGGAAAACCTGTTAACGCGGGCGGAAAGCTAGTTTTGCAATAAACTCATAGTGTAGTACCTACTGCTATCATATACAACCTCCGACAAACCCCAATTTAAAAAGTCGTCGAAATTCATAAGCTCATACTCGTAATTGTCCCCACCGAGGGGCTCGACCCTACCAGGGTGAATAGGCCTTAGTTGACCACGCTGGCCCAGTGCGGGTTGGTCAACTTCACACACAACCCTTGAATTACTTCGCAGGTGTGCGCAGGTTTCCTCACGATGTTTTCCTTCACCGTAAGAGCGTCGAATAAACATGCATATGAATTCGAAAATCGAAAACACATTGGTAATGCCGAGGTTCGAACCTGCGAACTTTTGAATAGAAGTCAACGGCCCTAGCCACTTGGCCACCGACGAAATTAAACGACCTAAAATAACCTTGATGCATTTCAAAATATCCAAATTATATTAGTCTCAAATTACAAGTTTAACTTCGATATGTTTTTCTTAAAAAAGAAAACTAAACTAAATTAGCGATTAAGAAAAAATAACGCTCATTAAAATTCGATAAAAAGGCGTTTCGCGACACCATTCAGGCGACTACCTAACCCTTTATTTTTCTGAACACAGCGGCGATATTCCGGAATGTATCCTTAAAACCCAAAATAAGAATAAAAAATGAAAACATGTTGAGTAAAAATATGAAACCGACAGCGGAAAAAGAGACGTATACTCAAGCTTTTAGCTAATTTCTTTTAGTATTTTTTAGCCTTTTACTTACTTACTCCGCTGGCTCAGCGATCCAAAATTAATCTTGGTATCCGAAACGAGAACACCTGGCCTAGCCTTTTTTAGCCTTTTAAAGTTGGAAATTAGAATTTGATATAAGATGACGTCTCTCTCATATTTTTTTGAATGTCCTAATTTACGCATCTTTTGACAAACGAGTAAATTTTTGTACCTAAAAGGTAGTTTTTTTATTTTGAGGGTTGTAAACCTAATCATGATAAAAAGTGGCTATTCAAAAACGTTTATTCAAACAAAGCAAAAAGCATTCTCGAACATTCTCGAACACACACGAATTCTAATATATTTTACGCAGTCGGTTAAAAAAGGTTTGACACCAAAACAAGTGTAACAAGGTCCTCCGTGTTAGATTTTGTTTATTTTAGAATTTTTAATGTAGAGTTCCCGGAATAAGGGATATTATGTGCAAATTTTCAATCTTCGGATTTTTTGCGAATGTGAGAACTTAAAAATAGATTTTAGTTTCTACTTTTATTTTCTTCTTTTTATCGTGTGGATTTCGAGGTTAGATAACCTACCTCACAAACCCTGGTGTCGGAATTGTTGAGTCGCCTTAGGCTTCCGACATGGCTCCTATAACGACTACATCCGTAGATAGATAGTAGCCGAGATCAACAGCTTTATGTGCCTTCCGAAGCACAGAATCATCTTTCTGTTCGGACCATCTGGTGATTCAGCCTGCAATGTCCTAACCAAACTGGGGAAAGTCTCACAAAGTGATATTTGTTCGACGGATCGATCGGAATTCGAACCCGGAACCTCCGTAACGTCAGACGAGCTTTTGACCGCTCGGCCACGGAGGTTGTTATTATATATTTTTATTTTAGCCCCTTTGGAGTTCTGTAAATTCACATTAATAAGGCGCTACCAATTTATATAATAGTGGATTATAAGGTTTCTAATATTATTCCACCATTTTTTCTTATTTTTTTCAATCTGTTCCATAACCTTGTCTAGACAAGCAATAGCGTCGTTAGAGTTGTAAATGTAAATATAAATTTCTTCCAGGAAACCTACATAATTCTGTGTTTATCAGGTAACCTTGTCTGGGCGAAAATATGTTGCCAGCCCCAAAAATGTCCCGCCTCCCGCCAGGTGGCAACCCAGACAGAAATTAATTATTTCACTAATTACGCGAAGCGCTCAAGTGCTGCCTCGTCTCCAATTATTAGGATTTAATTTTGAAGGGTTTCGACCCCTCCAGCCTGACAGCTACTGCATGCAAAACAGATTGGACCATGTTATTTTTCTCTTGTGCTAATTATAATGGGTTTGTTAAACAGCCATTATATTTTTTATTTTAATCTATAGGTCGAAAATCTGTACTTACAAAAAAATTGTAAATACCGATTCAGGAGGATGTAAAAAGCGATATAAAACCTATCCAGATTTTTTTCTCCATTTGTTTGTTTGCCATAGCACATCTATAGCACGCATCGATAGCACGCATCGATAGCACGCATCCACCCAAATAAAAAAATAGCTTAGCTGGATCCGTTTCCAACAGAGCTGTGTACTCCCCCCATGAATCCGAAGTCCGGTGAAGCTTGATCGGTCGTATCTTTTCGACACAAGCATAGATCAATTAAAAAAAAAAAAAGGAAGATGATTGGTGGATATCAGACGCATCCATAGCAACGTTGAATAGCTCATCTCTAGCGGAAAAGTACCTTTACTATAGACGAAATTTATATTATACATATAACCGTCAACAGGGCCTCATAATAATATTTCTTGGAACCCATTAAAACTTAAGTTACTCCAATCGTTAAAAGGGAAAATAATTAAAGGGATTTTCTAGCAAAATTTTCAAAATTTCGTTTAAAAAGTGAAGCCAAAAGATTCTTCTAAACGTTATTATATTACTAATTACTTTGAGATTCTTTTGAAGTTGATGTGATGAAGTTTTGACTTTTAAAAATATTAAATACTGGTTGACCAGCCAGACGTAATGTGATATTCGGTTTTCTTAGATTTTCGCCTATTCTTTTGGGTTATTTCTGATTAATTATTTTTTATTTAAATTACCTCCCGAATTTGAACCACTATCATCATTCCAAAAGAAATGTAGTATCTAATGTTATTGTAATGTAGGATATATTTTTTTAAACTGACCTATGCTTGTGTCGAAAAAGTACGACCAAGCAAGCTTCACCGAACTTGCGGGGAAGCGGAAGACTCTACCCCAAAAAAAGTCATGTACCAACGAGGTCCGAGGCTCGAGGGAGCCTCGGACCTCGGCCTAGCGTGTTGAGACTGAAAAACATCGTGAAGGAGACGACGACTGAGGGGCTCCGTCTCTGATTATCAATTTTGATTTTGGTTTATCGTATCATTTAAAAAAATGTGCGCATTCTATGCAGGTTTGGTGGTAAAAATTGCTACTTTAGCAATAAGGCCGCCTTTTGACTCTTCTGTTTTGTTCTGTATTGTTTCTGTATGCTGTGTCTTTTGTCAATAAAGAATATTGTATTGTATTGTATTGTATTGTGTCTTTTTTTTGTTTTTTTTTTTATTGGCCTATGCTTGAGTCGATAAAGTACGACGGATCCAGGTTCACCGGACATTCGGGGGACAAGCTTCCCCGGACTTGCGGGGGATGCAGGTGTCAATGACCTTTTGTCCGGATTAATATGAAACAAACCATACAAACTGAAATGATAAAGTGAAGTGGCCGATTAGATCCGTATAAAATCCGTATTCTTAGTAAATCCGGCGAGTAAGTTTGTCTCGCCGCCGCGCCGCACCGTCCGCCGCGCCGTCTGCCTCCCGACTTCCGTTCCCTATTTACAGATGCCTAGGTCCGTGACCACACTAAAGCTAGTACTAGATTTCTAGTTACCCGACAAAAAAGAGGGGTGTTATAAGTTTGACGTGTATACAAATTATGTAAATTATTGTAGCTGTGAGGTTCAGACGCCGCGCTCACGTAGTATGGAAGCGACTTTTTATAAAAACACAGATTTCAGAAGTACGTTTTTAACCCCCGACGAAACGTGTGTGTCTGTCCGTCAGTCTGTCGTCTGTCTATTTGTCTGTCTGTCTGTGGCATCGTAGCTCCTAAACGGATGCGCCGATTTAGATCTAGTTTTGTTTTTGTTTGCAAGGTGTTACAATCGAGAGTGTTCTTAGCTATGATCCAAGAAAATATCTTCAGCCACTTGAAGATTATCAGCTCTTTTCTAGTTGTTGAAAGGATCTAAGTACCTAACGGTTTTGTGGCGCGGGTTTTTAATTTTTTTATGATTTGATTTAATTTATGCATGTTTGATTTAGGTACTGCGGTCCAGGACTCAGATTGCTGACGCCACCCAGGTTGCTGCCAAACTTAAGTGGGACTGGGCCGGACACGTCTGCCGCATGCCTCAAGACCTATGGGCAAAAGAAACCACGGTATGGAACCCACCAACCAATAGGCGTAGACGTGGACGGCCGCGTAGGAGATGGCGGGACGAGCTTGATAGCTACTTAAAAGACTGGTCAGAAGTAGCTCAGGACAGGGAGCAGTGGAAGAAAAAGAGGGAGGCCTTTGCCCAGCAGTGGGACAGTTTAGGCTAGATAAGATAAGATAAGATTGATTTAGGTAATTTTTAAAAACGTTGCATAAAAACTAAAAATTGCTTGCAATTGAGACAAATATAGGTATATGAACACATCACAGTCGGTTCAGCCACTTATTAGGAAACATACATAAAAACATTACCTTCCTTTCTGCTACGAGCTTTCGGGTAATATAATGTCCTATCGTTATTAGAGATAACTAACGTAATACGATGGTGCAAGATACTAAAACTACATCAAATTTTGCACAAAATTTTACCAGCATGTTCGCGGCTTTAGAACAAAATGTGTATGAATAACTTGAGATTCGCTGAACGGATGTCTGTCTGTCTGTCAATGCTCAGTGTAATGTTGCTCGAGTTACAACCCGAATTAGAATAGGGAACATGAAAAAAAAATGCAATACTTATCTGAATTCATTTTATAGAAATATCCCAAAGTATAATAACAACAGTGAAAACAATAACAAAATCTATCGAATTAAACTACTGAGATATCTATGTATTGACTACTCTATCTGTCTCTCTCTGCAAAATAACATTTTGTATGAAAATAATATGACTTGACGTCATTGTAATGTCGGATCTTTCTTTCTATTCTACAACTTTAAATCAATATAACTCGTAAAACATTTTGTATTTTTGGAAAATAAAAATACCGTCATGAATAAAGGTATTAATTTAAAAAAAGCGGCCAAGTGCTAGTCGGAATCGCCCATGAAGGGTTCCGTAGCAGCCAGTAACATAATATAAAAGTTTTTGTAGTTCGTTGTGACTTTGATCGATGTTTTATAAATAGTGAAAGGTAAATTGCGGTTTACGATTTATGACGTATTAAAATAAACTACTTACCAGATCTCGTTTAAACCAATTTTCGTTGGAAGTTTTCATGATAATGCACATCATATATTTTTTTTAGTTCTATCATTCTCTTATTTTAGAAGTTAGAGGGGGGGGACACACATTTTTCCACTTTGGAAGCGTCTCTCGCGCAAACTATACAGTTTCGAAAAAAATGTTATTAGAAACCTAAATATCATTTTTTAAGACCTATCCATAGATACCCCACACGTATGGGTTTGATGAAAAAAAATTTTTTTAGTTTCAGTTCTATGTATGGAGACCCCCTAAATTTATTGTTTTTTTTTCTATTTTTGTAAGAAAATCTTAATGCGGTTCACAGAATACATCCACTTACCAAGTTTCAACAGTATAGGTATTATAGTTTCGGAATAAAGTGGCTGTGACATACGGACGAACGGACAGACAGACAGACAGACATGACGAATCTATAAGGGTTCCGTTTTTTGCCATTTGGCTACGGAACCCTAAAAACGTGCATACCTATTCCCTATTGTTGTTGGAAAAATTAAATATTTTGGTAAAACTTAGACCTATGCAAATAGGCATAATTCTAGGATATCAATCCAGAAAAACATGGTAAGTATATTACAGTATTTTCATGATAATTTCTGACCACAAAAATAAAAAACCTGCTCTGGGGGCGCCACGTGTATATTTTTTAGCTTTTGGCAACAATTCCTACCTACTATAAAATTAGTTCCATTGAAATTCCGCAATAATATGGCGAGGTTTTAATTTTTCTGGTCAGACTTTATTTAAAACAATCGCTAGTATTGATAGGCAGTTGGGTATGTTTTTTTTAACAAACATTTTTTTGTCAGTTCAGCTCATTGTAAAGGATCGATATCATTATTTTGTCTTAATATTTTAAATTGATTTTATATTCTTAATTTACCTTATATAAATTAGAATATCTCTAGGTAACTTAAAAAAAACATACCTTTATTACAAATTTATTACAAGATAACTGCTACAACTAAGTACAGCTTGTTCACCCTGATTTTTATAAAACTATAGGTACTTACTTTATTCAGTAGGTAAAGGTTTTCATCTAAAAATATGGAACCTTAAAACCAGTTCAACTTACAAAAACGTTCCGTTACACGTATTATTTAACTGGCGAACTTAACTCGAGTTTAATCGCGCCTTAACAAAGAGTTAGCAGAGGTTAATCCCCGATTAGAACAGTTTCGTTGAATAGGTGATGAGTCAGCATATTTTACGTGAGGTCATGGGAATGGACCATTATTATATTCTTTTTTTATATAATGTAAAATTGAAAGGTCGATAACCGATCCCACAATCCTTTATTACTTCTAATACTTATAATAACTATTATTATTGCAATAAAACAAAACACCCGACTGCGAAAAAAACTATGTTTCACTCACGTCTTTTATTTAGGATTTTCTCATTCAAAATTACACTAAAACATAAAAATTTAAAATACTTTATATATTTAATTTGTAGTTTTTTGACTATTTGTTTTGTTAGCCCACTCGATAAGATAATTTTGAGCATTATCAATAAAACAAAATACAAATAAAAACTATTCATCTTTGATAATCTATTCCTGTGTAATGATTAGTTTTAAAGTTGAAGAAAATATTTATTCTTAGAGCATAACTTAAAATTTGAAAGAGCGTTTGATTATTATTTTTAAAGTACTTTTAAATGCAACCCTTTTCCGAAGACAGTTCTTAAATAGAATCAGTAGATTCACTCATTATCTTAACAAGAGACGAACCTCGAGGCAAAAGCTAGTCAAGATAATTACAAAAAACCTTGTCAACATTGTAAAAATAATTAGCCGTTAGCCATCTTGACGTGACAACTGCCAATTACTGGAGAAATAATAGAAAACGCTGAAAAAAAGCTCAAAAACCAACTTTAGTTTGCGAGTAAAAAACAGCCCTGCGTACCGCCAAGGCAAAGCACAAAAAGTTTTCTGCGTACAAAATTAGGTTTGTCAACTACCTACCCGCAAACTTAAATTTGCAGCTTTAAAACTTTTATATGTACGCAGACTGTATGGAAATTTTAACTCAGAATAAGCAAAAGTAACTTTGCAAGACGGTATCTCAAAGTACACGCATGCAACAATTCCGCACAATTAACTTAAGAACAAAAACTCACAAACCTTAATAACGTGCTTTTGCTGTGCGAAAATTGATATTTCAAAGAAACTTGTTGGAAGAAGTTTTTCAGAAACCGCAAACGAAATTTGCGCTGCCCGCAAGAGTTGACAAAGATAAACAAACGCGTTCTACAGTTGAGCAAGGAAAACTTCCAAGCATAACGTATGGAGATAATTTTTAAACGCGCGCAAAAAAAAATTGTTTTTTGCTGCAAATTACTTTTTTAAATGTAAAAAACATGGGACACTGTTCGTTTCGTCCTCGTAAGAAATTTGTCCCGTTTTTGCTTTCGTCCTTTTTGTGTTGAATCTCAACGGAGTGTTTAACGCAAAAACTTGTGACATTGTTTCTGAACGGATTCGCGAATTTGGCGGCAATTAATTTTGAAAACCGCAGAGTAATTTGACAAGCAGATACTTATCTTTCTGCTTCATTTTTCGTATTGAATGAAATGCAATTTTTTTATATTTTAGTCTAGATTTTACTCAAATCAGTGTAACTGTAATTATTTGTAGTGTAGGTATCGAATGCCGAATGCAGCACTTTAGTTCCGAATAGTCTCGGCTTACTTACGTGTTTTCGAATTGATTACGTTTATTCAATATTTTTACTTTTTAACAGAGATCGTCTATTAGCGATTTTGTTTCTGTTGGCCAAGGAGATGCGGGTTCGAGTCCCTGCCCAAATACGGGTCTATATTAAAACCCATAATTGAAAATGTATATTATATTGAAAATCCATAATCGATAAATGTCATAACGATTAAAATCCATAATTTTGAAATACATATATTTAAAAGCCCTAACTTTAATATGAATACTGTTAGTATGTATAATAATTAAGAAATATAAATTTGACAAATATAGTAAACATATATTAAATTATTATTTTTATCACCAAAAATGCTGTTTCTCTTATCTTCTTTTTTACCAAAATATCTTAAATTTATGATTTTGAAAGATTATACAATTATGGATTTTAATAGTAATGCTAAATAATGGTATGTATTTTTGAATTATGTATTCTAATTGTTATACTATTTAAAGTTATGGCAAGTCTGTTATGGATTTTCATAATAGGGATATTTATGTTATGCAATTTAAGGGGCACCCCCCAAATACGATTTATGAAGTGATGTTGACTTCACTTTTTAATTTAATGTGCAATTAATACTATATTTCTCACTTCTGCGAAAAAAATCACGGTTTATACTTATATGAATCGATGAGTCAAATAAATCGATTCGCACTTGGCCAGCGTAACCGTTCATTATAGGTACGTAAAGCTTGAACAGATATAAAAAAAACCTATCACATTCCCATTTATGATTCAGGCAACAATTTCTATTATAATAAAAACAATTCCATTGATATTCCGCAATAAGACGAGTTATTTTTCTTCTCGGTTTTATATGATTTCAGTTTATTATACACTGGCTTTCCGCCGCGGCTCCGCCCGCGTTAACAGCTTTTCCCGTGAGAATGAGGAATTTTCCCGCGAAAAAAGGTAGCCTATGTTACTCAAGGTGAATGTAGCTTTCTAATAGTGAAAGAATTTTTGAAATCGGTTCAGTAGTTTTTGAGTTTATTCATTACAAACATACACACACACACACACAAAAATACAAATCTTTCCTCTTTATAATATTAGACGTATAGTAACTATTTAGTAATCTGTGATATTAGTATGAAGTATGATAGTAGGTCAGAACTTTTATAACATTTCATTGTTTTTCAAAATAGTACTTCATTTATAATAATGATGTGCATATTCATCGCGACGTTCGCTTTGAGAGATATGCATAGTAATTTATTCAGAGACACAAACGTTTGAATGAAAAAAAATCTCTTGTGTCCCTTAGCTTTATAAACGAAATAAAATATGCACCTCTTAGAAATATTAGAATTGCTGTTTCGTTAAGGAAGTTCTGAGTTTGAATCCTGGTAAAGAACAATAGTGTTGATGGCCAAGTTCTAAGGCCGTTGACTTCCGTTCGCAAGTTCGCGGGTTTAAGCTACCGCTAGAGTACTTATCAATAAGTTTTTGATTTTCGAATCCATAATATACGTACAGACGCTATTATAGTGAAAGAAAACATCGTGAAGAAACCTGCACACACCTGCGAATAAATTCAAAGGTTGTGCGTGAAGTTGACCAACCCGCACTGGGCCAGCGTGATCAACAATAAATATTCATTCCCGTGACTGACACAAGCCTTCGTCATTTCTACGTCATTTTGCCTATTCATCCTTGTCGAATGCGTGTAATAGACAAGGATGAACAGCGCAAATTGACGTAGGCTTGTGTCAGTCACGTGTCATCTTGTTAGACCTTGTTTTCTTAGACCATGGTTAGGCTCAAGCCAATTTGTGGAGATTCACTGATTTGAATAAAAAGAAGTTGCTGCCGTATTAATTACTCTTTTGAAATGTTTGGGCGGCCATTTTAAAAATCTGCCGCCATTTTAAAATGTCACTCGGTTCAGAACGATCCCAATCTCGATTTGATAAATCATTGGGAAAATGGGATTGATTGCGTACAATCATTTGATTTAATCACGATTGAATCACATTATGTTTAATTGGTAATTATCTCGTTTTTTAATTTAAAGGTCTGACGCGATGTTTATGTTTAAATAAATTACCTGCGTCGAGAAAATTTGGAGATTTTACTTTAAAAACGTTTTGTTAGCATCAAGCGCCGTATGTAAAAAGATAATATTTTCTTTAATTATGTACCTACTATTTGGTATTCTGTGCTACTGTTAAGATTTATAACGGGATATTTTGATTGTTTTGTTTAAGTAACAAATACGAGCGATAAATATCCCGTTTTAAGTCTTAATAGTTATGAAAACAACTGTAAAAGTTTTAAAAAGTATGATGTAATAATTTTTAAAGTTACATTACCTACTTCTTATGAAGGCTAAAAAATGGCTAAAATACAACATAAGTATGAAATAATGTTTCAAAAAGATCTAAATAAATAAAAATAAACGATTACCTGGAAAAAGTCTTAGATTACAAACACTAAAATTCAAAACTCATCTAAATAACAAAATCTCATTTAAATTCAATAGCGAAATTCGCAGTTTGAAATTCCATTCTACCTTCGGAATGCAGCGTTATAGCGGTAATATTCAGTTCACAATAACAGCGTACAGACAGACAGACAGTCCTGTCATGATAACATTCAAAATGTACCCCTCTACCCCTCTCCCGCACTGTTGACGTGACTACCCCCCTCAAACCCTTCCCTCACCCCCTCCTCGTTTCAACTCCAGGGCTCTATTTTAGAAACTACATAGAAATTCAGAAATAATAAATTATTTGATTTACATTTTGTAGTCGATATATTTAGTAAAAATATTAGGATACATTTAGGACTTTGTAATCATAATCATTTATTAAATGCACACATGTAAAGCCTTAACTATTACATGCACCCTGTTAAATTAGGGCGTAGCAAAAACATAAAACTAAAGTTCTTTAAAAAATATAACAGTAAACATTAAAGTTCTCAAATAGACATTAAACATAAAATTCTTAAACAAATACTGAACATACATGTTACTTAAAAGATAATAAATTAACTATGTTTTATCTGACATGAACTCGTCTATGGTATAGTAGCATTTCTGTAGGATAAGAGATTTTAATCTATTGCAAAAACTAGGATACTATTTCATGCAGAATTTTTTTCATTCAAGATTTCTTCATTGACTACGTGATGAAAAATATTTTTAAAATAATCTATTTTTAAAAAAAGGGAGTAAGAACAAAAGATGCGATCCATACATTGCGCGAACCCGCCAGTTATGTGAACAAATATCGCATCGCCTCTATAAAATCTTTAAGAGTTTATTCTTCACTAGCGACCCGCCCCGGCTCCGCACGGGAAAATGGTTAGTGTGGGTTATCCTTCAGTATATTATGCATGTATTATACATATAAACCTTCCTCTTGAATCACTCTATCTATTGAAAAAAACCGCATCAAAATCCGTTGCGTAGTTTTAAAGATTTAAGCGTACAAAGGGAGGGACATAGGGACATAGGGACATAGGGACAGAGAAAGCGACTTTATTTTATACTATGTAGATGTAGTGATTAGTGTGAGACAAGAGCCAGCTTTGCTTTGAAACTTCATTTAATGTCGAAAAATTTGTAAAAACTTATTTTGAATAAATATTATTCATATGACTTTTTGTATATTATACCTATACAAGGTGTAACACTTGAATCAATCCAGTTTGTGAAATTGTAAAAGTCATTTAAATTTAAACCAAATGGCGGCCTTATATTGTCGCTTAAGCAATTCCTTCCAGGTAAACTTTAGTAAAGAGTAGAAGATACTAAAGAAAAGAAAGGGCGGGTGTGCAAATACTAGTTAAAAGAATGGAGCCATAAAATTATACTAAACCCATATCTTACATTCTGATACTGATTGTTGTGTAATAAAATACATAATTTAAAAAATACCTATCGGAAAATCGAATAAAAAAAAAGTATACCCTTTATAAAAAATACCATCATAAAAGTTTTTATTCCTAATACCAAAATAATGTTACACATAATTATGATCTGAAGATTATCTTTATGCTTATGTAAACTGTATATTAACGCACACAAACATAACTTACACCACAGATATATTAACATACAAAGTTTGTAGACTCCGCAAATGGAAGTTCAATAAAATAAGAGTGGATTTTGTAGTGTAACTGTTACGCAATACGTGCTGTAGTGTTTGACTGACTAAAAATCGAATGTGTAAAATTGATTACCTAAGTATAATTTTTATAATTTTATGACTAACAGCAGTGCCGGATTTATAATTTTTATGAGTGTAGGCCACTTTTTTTCCGCCGCCCCATGTCTTACAAACCTTACTAAAATAATCATTTTCCATTGGTAGGTAGGAAGGCTTTAAAGTAAATAAACGAATAAATTATGTAAGAAGTAATTAAGAAAGAGAGTAAAAATTATAAACAAGATATTCAATTTTTTACGGGACTTTTAATAGCAAAATTATCACTATCACTACATATTATAAAACAAAATCGTTTTCCTTTTCTGTCTGTCTCTATGTGGGCTTAGATTTTTAAAACATACTCGTATTATAGTATAGAGAAACACTGATAATTTAAGATGTTTCTAATGTGATGTCGTAAATAAACACATTTTTTTGCGCTTACATTGCAAATGCTGGTTGAACCCTACGTGGTAGATCAAAATATACCGCCATATTGCGGAATTTCAATGGAACTAATTTTATAAGGGAAATTGTTGCCATAAACATAAAAATATACACGTGGCGCAGAGTTTTTACGAGTTAGTAGAGCAGGATTTTTACGAGAAATAATGATTTATTTACGAAGCGATTTTAAGAAATTACGCATTAATCCTTATCCAATTAAGTACCCTAAATACATTGTACATTTAATTTAGATTAATATGGCTTTTACAGAATGTCATTTAAATGAATACTTTCGAAGATATTACCGTAGTAGTAAGCCGGCCGCTTAGATTTGAGTATTTTTCTCGCAAGCGCAACGGTTGCGAATCGCAGTAGCGAAAACGGCCGGAAGGATAAAAATATGTCGCTCTTTCAAAAGTTACCTTTAAGTATTGTTTGAGACAAAAAAGCTGTGAAATTTGTATTTAAAGACATTCTGTAGTATATTTAGTACAGCATTGCACCGGTGCGTGCGTATAATAACCAGTGAACTTGTTGGACTTTTATCCTCTGAAATTGAGTGACCGTCCTCTGAAATCCGCCGCCCCTAGGACGCTGCCGCCCCTAGGCCGCGGCCTATACGGCCTATTTATAAATCCAGGACTGACTAACAGATTTTTATACAATGTAAAACTACTATTGAATTTTATTTGTGGTTTTGAATACCACCATGCAAAATTTTATTCAAATCGGTCCAACAGTTTCGGAGGTTAGCCCGTACAAACAGAGAAACAAAAGCTTAAAAAAATCTGGATATTATATATTTTTTTCTATGTACAGACATTCGTCCTACAGTTTTTATTATTTATATTTTAAATAAGTAAATGAATTTACATATTTGGCATCTTTCATTAACTCCTAATTATTATTTCAATCAATAAATTAGTTTTTTTTCCCGTTTCCTTTGTATTGTATATTATATATATATTAGAATGTTGTGTATTAGGTACCTATAATAGGCACACGTATTAGTCAATAAGCTATAAACAATGTAATTAGTAATGTGTAATATTTGTGGTGTACCTTTACAAATAAATAAATAAATGAATAAAAATACCAGATTTCAAAACTACCTTGCAGAGTCTTTAATTACATAGTCCGTGGTTCATCTCCAACCCACTCAAAATATTTTCTCGTTAAGCCAAATAACGATGGCGAACGTTATCTCCCCTGGTATGCCAACCCTCCAGTCCACATAACACAAGCAGTAACACGGCCAACCTTGCTTAACACGGGGTATCGATAAAATTCAAGTCGAGGTGAGATAATCATCTCTACACTTTAATTTTGTCGCTTTATTTCAAACTAGCTTTCCGACTGTTCCACCTGATTTAACGGTTTTGCCCGCGGGAATGAGGAATTTTCCTGCGGTAAAATGTAGCTCAATATGTCCTTTTCCAAGGTCTATTCTATTTTTGTACCAACTAACATTGATAATATCGGTTTAACACTAATACGTTTTTTACGGGTACCTACTTATTTTTACGGGTTTTCTCCACAATTTAGTTTTCAATTGACCTTACCGATATTTTGACCGGGTTACACCGGTCATGGTCACGGCAGGACCCGGTCAAAATATCGGTAAGCTTAATTTAAAACTAAATAGTGGAGAAATCCCGTGAAAATGTGTGTTAGTGCAATTGACAACCGCGAAAATAGAATAATATCGATTTTGTACTTCGGAGCCTATTCAATGCAAACGAACAATCAAATCTCTTTATAATATTAATCGCTTAAGTTCAAATAAATAGTGTCGGTGGCCTATTGGCTAGGGCCGTTAGGTTTCATTCGGGAGGCGCGGGTTTAAGAAAAACATCGAGCGGAAACCTGCACACAACTGCGAAGTACTTCTAAGCTTGTATATGAAGTTGTACTGACTGGGCCAGCTTGGTCGACTAAGAGCTAGGCCACAGCAGCGGCGCGACCTGCGACAAGCGGAATGTTGCCAGTGACCCATAGTCAAAATTAACATGAGAGAGCTAAATTTTTTTTCATTTCTAAAACACGATGCAAAATACGTAAAAGCAAAGGGATCGAAAATAACGTAAAATGTTATTTATTATACTAACTTACTCGCAAGTTTCGTCAGGGGGTAAGGCCTATTCACCTCTTTTTTAGGGTAGGCTTGAGCCCCTCGGTTGGATATTATATGCTGCTAGCTACTTATTCGTTGAAATATCTAGGCGTGTAAGTGTTTTCACAACCAAAAGTTTTCTTAATTTTCCCGAGATATTGTTGTTTCCCGTCAGTTTCGACCAATAGAAAGCATGCCATTTGAAGCAACCACATCCCCGAGATAACCCCCCGCACCTCAGCTAGTTGACAGATTGTATTTCTTTAAGATTTGCATGTATTACATCTCTATAGTGTACAATACTCTTTGCCTTTTTCCTAACCGACAAAAAAAAAGTAAAAGAACAGCCAATTAGGGCACTTTACTGTGCTTTAAACATAACCTCTGTAATTATCTCAGACAAGTATTCAAAGATCAAACTTAACCTCCGGCTAACAAAATGTTACTAATATACATGTTATACTTAAAGTGTTTCTTGTAGGTTTTTTTTTCGTCAATCCCCTGTCACGTCATTTTAGCAGATACTTGGTCGAGTTTAAGAAGCCATAACTTAGTAGACACGCGATGTGGTGGTAGGTTAGTATGGATACAAACTGTTTTTTATAGCACCAGTTTGATGGTTTTACGCAGAGCTTTTTAAACGGAGTTTTGTAGCGAAGCTAGCACATTAAGTTGAAGTTTCGCACTACGAAATTCACTCCTACGGAATACAGGCGCTCTCAAGGTCAATATTGTCCTACCGCATGTGCTGGCTATTGTACAAAAAAATCTGGTCAGCTTAAAATAAATTGCCTGGAGTCAGATTGACTGTGAAAGATGAATAATTAATTCATGGACGAAAATTGTAATACTCTGTACAACAATAACAATTTCTGTAAAGAGCCTGTGTCCTAATTAGGTTTAGGGATCACTATAGCTACTGAAATGAAACTATAGACTGTATAATTTATCGCTGGTTAAATTAAGACAAAAAATATCAACCGTTACAAAGTGGTGATGATGAATGAATTCGGGTTGTCAAAAAAGTTGTTGAGATTTTGAAAACGAACAATAAGATGTGTTTACGAAGACAGTTAAATATATAGAGTTTACAAAGAACTTATATTTAAATTATAAATTATGTGTAAAAGTAAATGATGAAATAAAAATATAAATGAGTCCAGCATGAATCATGTTCTTAACAATTTCAGAGGAGAATATTTTCTCATCTTACCTTTTAGAGCGTCATTTCTAAGTAGTCGGGTTGTAAGTAGTTTTTGAACAAATTTTGTGTGACATCACATAGCCTTATAACCAGCGGACGACAAGTACAATATTAAAAATGCGGTTAATATACTCTAAAGAAGTAAAGTTATAAGTACCAAAGAAGATTTTTTCTAAAGGTCTTGCAACCAGACCATTAAAATCAACAAAAAAACAATACGCGCGCGATATGAATGCAGAGTGCGTTTTACTTTCTTTCTCGATATATCTTATATTAAGGTATTTTAAAATGTAACTTTGTAACATATCGATTTAGTAACAGAGAGAATAATCAGTTTTATTTAAAAAACTTACCTACGTCTAATTATTAACTCAAAATAAAGTGAAACGCACTTTGCAGTCTACTCGCGCGCGAACTGTAGTTTAAAAGATATTTTAACGATTTCATATAAATTATTTACAAACTTCATTTAATTAGTTTATTTACCAGTCTGCTCGTTTCGAAAGCAACTTCTAGGTTGAACAAGTCCAATTACCATTAAAGTGTTAACTTTAACTTGTTTCTTGGAAACTATGTCCTCAATTATTTACTGGTAATAATCATTACACATGAAAAAATATGGTCTAAAAACATAGATTAAAATAACCCGCGCCACAAAACCGTAATCCTATCCTTGATCCTTTCAACAACTAGAAAAGAGCTGATAATCTTCACATGGCTGAAGATATTTTCTTGGATCATATAGAAGCTAATACACTCTCGATTGTGACACCTTGAAAACAAAAAAAACTATAAGAACAAAATCAGCGCATCCGTTTAGGTGCTACGATATCACAGATAGACAGACAAACAGACAGACGACAGACTGACGGACAGACACACATGTTTCGTCAGGGGTCTGAAATCTGTGCTTTTATAAAAAGTCGCTTCCATACTACGTAAGTGCGGCGTCTGAACCTCACACACAGCTACAGGATGCGTTCGTACCCACATATTTTGTATACAGAGTGTTTTATATTGATTTTTGCCTTTTGTTGTCTGCAATCCTGTTCGCCTTTTGTTAAAATATTTCTGCTCCATTCTATTTATACATACCTACATTCATACATACACACTCGCTATTGCATGTAAAGGGGTGAACGGTGATTTTAATTGGCTTATAGGGATGGCAAAATTGTTCTGATAAGTTTTTAAATAAGTAACTGGTTCAACTACTTACTTTTTAATAGATATCGTCGTTACGGTGACAGATCATATACGTCCTTACCGAGGGGCTAGAGCATAACCTGATATCAGGGTGAATAGGCCTTAGTCGACTACAGTGCGGGTTGGTCAACTTCACACACAACCCTTGAATTACTTCGCAGGTGAGTGCAGGTTTCCTCCCGATGTTTTTCTTCAACGTAAGAGCGTTGAATAAACGTACATATAAATTCGAAAATCGAAAACATTTTTTTTTTACTGACCTATGCTTGTGTCGAAAAGGTACGACCAATCAACCTTCACCGGACTTGCACATCGAAAACACATTGGTACGTGCCGAGGTTTATCCGCGAACTTCTGAATGGAAGTCAACGGGCTTAGCCACTTGGCCATCGACGCTCTTTTCGATATCGACTGTTAGCGTTTTTTTTTATTTTAAATTGCATTGTGCTTGTATAGGTACAACTGTGTAACTAGTATTATATTTTCTGTGCTTGTACTGAGTCTTATGGCCCTTGCAGGAGACGCGCGGATTCAAGTCCATTCTTTTTCATATTCGCTCCAATTTAAAATAGTATTACTGGACCTTAATTTGTTTTTATAATCGTCGTTAACAGCGAAACGTTTATTGATTCACGCTAAACACAATGAACAGAATCACATGCCATATCATAATCATAATATTATTATAAAGAGGAAATATTTGTATTTTTGTGTGTGTCTATCTTTGTAATGAATAAACTCAAAAACTACTGAACCGATTTCAAAAATTCTTTCACCATTAGAAAGCTACATTCACCCTGAGTAGTATAGGTTACCTTTAACCGCGGAAAAATGCCTCATTCCCACGGGAAACACTGTTAACGCGGGCAGAGCGGCGGCTGAAAGCTAGTAATTGATAAACAAACACAGTAAAATGCCTTAAAATTATCTAGGCACTATGTTGTCTCGGCGTAAAATAGGCACAAATGTCGCAAATATCTTCAGATAGGTTTTTTAAATATCTTTTTATTAGTCTTTCTTTAGATATTTTCTATTTGTTATACACCGTAGCACGCGACATTATTAGGCATTACACCAATCTTTCTAAGTCTGTTAACTATAATATATTTTACTCGAAGCGAAAAATGAAATTCATGGAGCTTGGGCCGGGATATGAACCCGCAACTCTTTGGCTATCCGGGCCTAAAAGCACTAGTAAAGCACTAGTAAAATAGAAGCGTTAAATGATTTCGTTGGGCTTGTACGGAGACTTGGTGGCACAATTGGTAGTGCGCCTGTACGGCCCGGATAGCCAAGGAGGTGCGGGTTCAAGTCCCTGCCCAAGCTCAATAAATTTAATATTTTGCTTCGAATAAAAGATATAGTTGATATACGCTAACAGACGACATCTGTTGAAAAAGCAATAAACTAAGTCTGTTAAGTTTTTTCTATAAATAAATTATCAGTTTTTAGAACACCCTGTGCGTACAAGGGTGCTCGAATTACCGCTACGCGTGTATTTTGACAGGCGTTTACCGAAGCCCCACCCTGTATACGGCCTCATTACCACTGCGTTAGAAAAATCTTGATCGCACCCCCCATAATACATCGGTAAAAAAACTGTTTACCCGCAACATAGTGGACTACCACTAATGTGTACTAACCATGGAGTACAGAACCAATGGAGAACGCTTGCGGGGGCGACCGCACACGCCAAACATATGTTATATCTTGCATACCTCACCACGTTTTTAACCACTAGTGAATCAGATGTCATTGCGTCAGCCACGCGTCGGCCAATTGCAGCCGGCGCAGATACGCGTCGGCCAATTGTAGCCGGCGCAGATCACCTCTCCCCCCGCGCAAATTGGTGACTTTGTTTCTAAGCAAAAGCGTGCGGACGCGCTCTCCATTGGTTCTGTACTCCATGGTACTAACACATGAAACTGAACAATTTTCCTTAAGGAACATAATAAGTTGAAATCTCAAAAATAAAATTCAACTTTTCATATAAACTTCATTCACGTGATCTGTCACTTTCTATGACAAGTTGAATTTTATTTTTGAGATTTCATTCAACTTGAGAAGACTTGAGATGTTTCTTAGGGAAAGTTGTTCAGTTTTATGACTATAAAATATAAATATGTGGGGACATCTCACACACAGCCATATGACCCTAAACTAGGCAGAGCCCGTAGGTACTATAGGTGTCAGACAGCTGATATAATATACATACGTATATAGAGGAATACATATTTATATAAATACTCAAAATCCAGACACAAGGCAAACACAAATGCTCATCACACAAATGTTTGCCCTGGGCGGGATTCGAACCAACTAGGCTACCAAAAACAAAAACCGAAAAGAAAAGAGCAACAACAACAACAAAACAACAACTAGAAAAGAGCTGATAATCTTCAAATGGCTGAATAGATTTTCTTGGATCATAGCTAAGAACACTCTCGATTGTGACACCTTGCAAAAAAAACTACTTAGATCAAAATCAGCGCATCCGTTTAGGAGCTACTATGCCACAGACAGACAGACACACACGTCAAACTTATAACACCCCTCTTTTTCGTCAGGGGTTAAAAATACTAAATACAGTGCTATTTTGTAAAACATAATAGGAAATGGTTAAGTTTCGATTTAGAAATTCGTCGGTTGCATAGTGGATAACACCCAATGCCCAACGGTAGGTGTAAGTTCGATACTTAACATGTACTCATGCGTTTTTTTTAAGGGAAATTATACTATGTATGGTTAGGTCATGTGTAAATAAATATGTTTGTAAAACAAAACGAGCAAAATGTCAATAGCTCTCTTGTATTAGACCACCCATCTAGTAGGTACAGTCAATATCAAATTTAGATTTAGCGTTAGATATTCAAGGTTTTTAACTATTTTTAACGACTTTGACGACAAAAATAGTAATAAATTATAGGTTAAGAACTTGTTTACTTTAAATTAGGGTTTTTTTTTGTTATTTAAAAGTAACTACATATAAGATAAAAAGTTTTGTCTTAATACGTAATAAGTACTTTTTTTTTTTATTCACCAAAGACTACTGTATTCTTACTGTCTATAGTCTTACCATTAATTTTTTTAATAGTAAGATTAAATTAAAATCGAAAATATTAACCTCAGTACATAGTTAAAAATTATGTGAATTCTGATGAATTATATAATTTTTTAGACTCTACTTCAGATAAATAGCTAAATGCTTCAAATTAAAACTATATGTAGAAAACGTGGTAGTAATAAAATCTATAAACGAACGACTTACTTTTGAACTGACTGTACTGGCAACTCAAACTACAGATCAATATTCCATTTAATTACAATAGCAGCAGAGTTCACATTGCATTGCGGAAAGGTGCCTAAATGTGATGTACCTGTGTTATATCAAGCAAGTGAAAATACTAGAGCTGTACCAATACTTTTACCTATTTATACACTTCAAATGACCATAGAGATGAACAAGTGTGAGACACATAATCACAATTTTACACCTATTTACTATTTACAAATTATGTGTTTCAATGTATAGTATACACATGTAAATATATTTTGTATCTGATTAATATAAGATTTTAACTCGCCATCTATGTGACCCCTTCTCTTGGGATCTGGTTGACGAATGGGCTCGAATGAAAAACAGCGTCTATCTTGAGGTAGACATAGACATAATGCTGAGTCGTGCGTGACCCTTTCACTGTTGTGCCCTATTGCATACTATAGTGTAATAACTACACTGTAATTACATAGTTATGTTTGTGTCTACATTTTAGTATGTGTTCCGCCACAGCAGAATGAATAAATGAGTTTTCTTTTTTTCTTTCTTATTTACGTGGAGTTTCCGTCACAAGCGTGGGTCAATTAAAAAAAGTTATAAGAGTTTAAAATACTAAAAAACACGCTTTTATTACGCACTAAAAATTACAAAAGTCACGTGACTATTTTTTTCGTATTTCTGACAGCAAACCCTTTCATTTGATACCCATATCGTGGGGGTGGATTTCAAACAGCCAGTCCGCCATCTTGGGGAGGCCGCCATATTGGATTTGTAATTACGTTTCTTAGCTAGTCATGTATTGTCATCACTACTCAGAGCGTGTGCATAATTTCATCCTAATCGAAGACCGGAAAGAGGGTCAAATTAAGATTCCAAAATTTTCTTACATACGTAGTTACTTACAAGTGAAGCTAATATAAATCGTGTAGTAACGGACCGTATCTAACGATTCCCAGCTCTACATCCAGTCATCAAGTGTTGACTTGCCGCGCGGCGGGTGTCATGTTCGACTCCCGGGCCACGCAATCGACATCACGACACGGCATGGACGCGTTAGGGTGGCTGAGTAGTAGATATAAGCCCAGTTAGTTATTAAGTACTAGCTGTCTGCTCTTATTTTTCGACTTTTCAGTAGTAATTTTTTATTATCCCACGGGAAATCTTTAATTTTCCGCGATATAAAGTATCCAAGATGTAAAACCAGGGATGTAAAAATCACCATGCAAAATTTCATTCATATCGGTTCAATGGTTTCGGAGATTAGCCTGTACAAACAGACAAACAGACAGAGAAACAAAAAAAAAGAAATTTATTTTGTTAGGTTGTATTTCACTTCTTACATGGTAGATAAGTATGTAATTTTATAAGTAGATCACGGCGTGACGCAGCGGTAACATCCTGTATTATAATGAGTACACCATGTCATGTACTCCATACATCGAGTGCTAAAGATCTTATACCGGGTCTTAAACATAGGTCTCTTTAAGACATTGGAATTCGAGGTAGGGCACATGGATGGTTTCGATCCTATCTGCGTAATCGAAATCAATACGTCGTGACAGAATATTGCAACAAAGAGAATAGCATGATCGAAACAGTGCGGTCAGGTACTACATACACAAACTGGTCAATCCCCCAAGGGAGCGTCGTAGGATGTGTAATGTTTCTCATTTACATAAATGAATTACCTAAACTATTAAACTTGCCTTGTATAATGTTCGCGGACGACGTATCAATTCTTTTTAAATGCAAAGATGATGACGAGAGCCGGAAAAATATCGTAGAAGGCTTCAAAATAGTTCAGAACTGGATAATGGAAAATAAACTAGAAATAAATTTAAAAAAGACAAAACTCATTCAATTTAAACCTAGACAAAAGCCTAACCTTGATTTATATAGTGTTGCCCACCAAATTAATATTGAGGAAGTTGCTGACTTTAATTTATTGGGAATTTCATTAGACACCCACTTAACTTGGAAGTGTCATGTTCAAAAAATTAAAACAAAGCTTTCTAAATTCACTTATGCCCTATCAACTCTTAAACGCAACACACACCAGGAAGCGGCCTTGTCGGCATACTATGCGTACGCATTTTCTTATATGAGATACGGGGTGCTACTGTGGGGTGATAGCGTACAATCACAAGATATTTTTATATTACAAAAGAAGTGCATACGTATATTATATAATATTAAACCTAGAGACAGTTGCAAGCCATTCTTTATAAAAGAAAAAATGTTAACCTTTCCTTCGATATTCATTTTAGAAGCTGCTATTTTTGTACGGAAAAACATTAATGAATTTAACTACGTTAAAAGTGCCAGACGAAGTAATAAACTGGAACTCCCGAAAGCTGGCATGGAAATAGTTAAAAATGGACCACACTACAAAGCTGCAAAAATATACAATAAAATACCCGACGAAATTAAAAACGACACCAATGATAAACCTTTTCAATCAAAACTTAAAGCTTTTCTTCTTTCAAAGTGTTATTACTCAGTAAATGAATTTTTAAATGAATCATGATCTAATCTAAATCTAATTAAAGTAAATTAAGACATTTAACTATTTACCAAATTAACAAAATTTATAACATGTCCAATAAAACCTAGTCTAGTCATCTAAAAATTATTTACCTACTTACAATTTATTTTATTGTTCAATGACCTATTTATAGATTTTGTTATGCATACGGTTTTTAAAATTTTTAATTTTTACAACATTTTAATTTACTTTTACAATTATAAATTTTATTTTTACAATGTTTTACTAGTTTAAAATTTTTATAAAATTATTACCAATTTAAATTCATGTTTTTACTGCCAAATATTATATAATTTATTTGCATGAATTTTATTTTTGCGATTTTTTGGAATTAATGATATAATTGAATTTGTTTTAATTGTACATTCTATATAGTTAAAATAGTTCTCGCTGCATGCCTTCAATTATGTGATGCCTTAACAAGGCACATGTACAAATCTGCCATGTTAATTAGATCTTAAGCTAGTACATGTAGCATAATAATAAATAATAATAATAATAATAATAATACTGCCCCCCGTAACATGCAGTGCTATGACAAACGTTTGTCGCAGATTTAACTGTCGAAAAACCCTTTATGACTATCCGTGGTCTGCTCTAGACTGATATTATTGATTATGAAACACCTATTTACAAATTATGTATTTATCATGTCTTTGCTTTCCTTGTCTTTTCTTATGTCTTTGTGCTAAATAAATTTTTAGCTATGCCTGTGTATTGTCTATGTCTTATTATAATATTATTAAGTTATATTCACAACATTCCGTTTTCATTTGTCTGCAGGACTACAATGCAATTCATAGGAGGAAAGAAGTTATCTTATCTGTTTCAAATACTTACATATTTTTCTTTTATGTAAAAGTTTTTTGAAAACTAGAAACAGCGACTAATATGGCGTAAAAATCTGTATTATATTTTATTCATTGGTAACATATTTTCTTCATCTCTTGCCTATCAGGATTAAGACCCGGTATACGTTGTCTATGTTTGTTTCTATAACACATCGCGTCCATAATTGTGCATGGAAAGTGTTCGCTCATTGCGGATAACGAGTGGGCCTGCTTTTTCCATGGAACATAGATATAGAACATGGACTAGATATGTCTAATATAGCTAATTCATTTCAGGTTACATTGGACCTAATAAGGCAAAAGTAACTATGTTCCCACATTAATTTGAACTTTGTATCCTCAAACATAAAGTTGATAAACATTTTTTTTAATGCTTTGCCCAATTAAGACTTAAGTATGCAATATAAGAAACCTTAGGCGGCTTAATAATTCTGGCATCAGGGAGGTCAAAGGCCTGCTGAGGTTCTTCGAGGAGATAGGGTGGCTCGAGTAGCAATTCCACATACGCAAAAAAGGCGCGCGGTTTTTTCCGGACTAAGCTAAGTCATTGTGACGGCGGCGGCCCCGTAGCCTAGTTGGTCTGTACGTCTGCCTTCGAAGCACAGAGACGCGGGTTCGAATCCCGCCTAGGGCAAACATTCGTGTGACGAGCACTTGTGTTTGCCTTGTGTCTGGTTGTTGCAGCTCGCTGAAACCAATAGTACAGGCTCTGCCTAGTTTGGGGTCAGATGGCCGATGGGGTGTGTGAGATGTTCGCACATATTATTATTATTATTATTATTATTATTGTGGCGCTATATTTTTCTAAACTTCTGTAACTACCCGATATGGCAGAAACAAGATGGTAAAAAATTGACAAAACTATATTTGTCGCATCTAGTCGTTTACAGCTCAGTACGAAATGACGCTTTTACCGTATCACTGGCAAATATGTATGTAACGAGCATCCTCGCTTAGCGAACCGCGCGGCGAGCGGTCCGGTACAGTCGGACGCAATACTAACTGCCTAATGCAAATAGAGCACATAACAAAATTACCAACACAAGTGAAATTCTAACAAGAAAATGACGTACTAGGCCAAAATGTTTAAAAAAGAAAATGACCTAGGTCAATGCTTCAAATTTTACTAAATAAATGTGAGAGTAAAATAATTTTTAAGGTACAGAAGCCAACACAAGCGGCTGGACAATTGCACATCGAAACTCACCCCTACTACTACGGAATACGGGCGCTCTCAAGTTCACAATTTTCAGCTGCATGTGCTGCGTACACCCACCATTTAATAGAGCAAGATGACGTGTGTGTGTAAATGAGAAAATATTGTGATAAAAGAGTAAGAAAAATAAATATAGAAATGAATAAAAAAAAAAGTACCAATCTATAGTTCTCAAGTTTTGTCATGCTGTTGTAAGCTGATTGTTCGTTAACAGCTCATATTATGTCCCCACCGAGGGGCTCGAGGTTACCCTGATATCAGGGTGAATAGGCCTTAGTCGACCACGCTAGCCTAGTGCGAGTTGGTCAACTTCACACACAACCTTGGAATTACTTCGCAAGAGTGTGCAGGTTTCCTCACGATGTTTTCCTTCACCATAAGAGCGATGAAGAAACGTACATATGAATTCGAAAATCGAAAACACATTGGTACGTGCCGAGGTTTAAACCCGCGAATTTCTGAATGGAAGTCAACGGGTCTAGCCACTTGGCCACCGACGCTCTAAGCTGATTGTAAAACGTGATAAGTTATAAAAGTTAAAGAAACTAAAAAACACGCTTTTAGCACGCACTTAAAATTACAAAAGTCACGTGATATTTTTTTTCGTATTCCAGACAGCAAACCCTTTCATTCGATACCCATATTATGGGGGTGGATTTCAAACAGCCAGTCCGCCATCTTGGGGAGGCCGCCATATTGGATTTGTAATGACGTTTCTTAACTAGTCATGTATTGTCATCAAAACTCAGAGCGTGTGCAAAATTTCATCCTAATCAAAGACCGGGAAGTGGGTAAAATTAAGATTCCAAGATTTTCTTACAAACATAAAAGTGAAGCTAATATAGAGCGTGTAAAAACGTTGTTTTTTTTACTATCAATAGCACCCACTGTCTTCGGTAACCCTATCTCTGAAGCAGCGATCCATCTCAGCTGACAGCCGACGAACAAACAAGCAGGCAGGAAGAACGATCACATTAGATAAACTTTATCAAAAATGCTATAGCATTTAAGGAGGGGTTTCACTTTGTAGGTGCCGGCAGTACAGAGTAAATAATAAAATAAAATCTATGTAATAAAACTGTAGAGGTCGAATGTGTGTACATGAAAAATATGCTATAAACTAAACCGAGTCAGGGGGATGTAAGAAGTGATATAGAACATAATCCAGATTTTTTAAATTTGTTTGTACGGGCTAATCTCCGAAACTGTAGGCCCTATTTGAATAAAATTTTGCATTGCGATACCTTATATCCCCGGTCAATATCTTAGATAGTTTTTACCGCGGGAAAATATCTCATTCCTATGGAAAACTGGGAAACTGTGCACTGGAAAGTAAAAAAACAACACGGGAGTAGCCGCGCGCAGACAGCTAATAATATAGAATAGAAAAAGTGTCAATGGCCGAATGGCTACGGCGCGTTTCCTTCAGAAGTTCGTGGGTTCAATCAAACCTCGGCCTGTAAAAATGTGTTTTCGGTTTTTGATTATATTATGTACTAGCGACCCGCCCCGGCTTCGCACAGGAAAATGGCTATTGTGGGTTATCCCTAAGTATATTATGCATGTATTATACATATTAACCTTCCTCTTGAATCACTCTATCAATTAAAAGAAACCGCATCAAAATCCGTTGCGTAGTATTTAAGATTTAAGCATACCTACATAGGGACATAGGGACAGAGAAAGCGACTTTGTTTTATATTTTATGTAGTGATAATGTTTGTTTATATGATGCTCTTACAGTAAATATATCATAGAAATTCAAATAATGTGTGTTCGTGACCAACCCGCACTGGGCCAGCGTGGTCGACTAAGGCCTATTCACCCTAATCAGGGTAGGCTCATGCTCAATATTTGGGCTGTGCGAAGTTTTTTTACACCGTAGCAGCGTCTAATAAACGTACATAATTAATTCAAAAATCAAAAACACATTGGTACGTGCCGAGGCTCGAACCCGCGAACTTCCGAAGTCAATGACCCTAGCCACTTGGTCACCGACTTATCATATTGAAGTTGGTCAATAATATACCTTTTAAAACTTTCACGGTTGTTTTCATAACTATTAAGATTTTAAACGGCACTCGCACAACCAAATACCACGGTAAATATCCCGTTTTAAATCTTAATAGTTATAAAATTGGTCAGTTCACTATTCTAATTTGAATTAAAAGTATCAAACATAACCCATCGCAGTCGTTTGGTCACCTAATGATTGATATACAAACAGTTATCTAGGACCGCACATATTTAAAAACAAAAAACGTCAAACTTACAATCCTAGTTAACAATATAAATATAAAATATGTAATTATAATAATGTTGTCCGTTTGTGCGTCCACTACACCCGGAGGCTGTTCGGCAATTATTGATTTATACTGTTTTTCTGTACGCCGACTGAGATGTGTTGATACTTTCGTGGACGATTCGTACATATCGCCACAGAGCGGCTTGAGCCTACCTTCCGATTCCAGAATCCCAGTCCGGTGAAGCTTGATTTGTCGTACCTTTTCGACACAAGCATAGGTCAATTAAAAAAAAAAAAAAGATTCCAGAATCAGAAGTTAAATTCACCTCATTCCTTATCATGTAAGTATCAAGATGAAAATGGTTTACTTTTTGATAAATAACCCTCCTCTTTTCCTTTTTGCAGTCGGGTGAAAAGAGTTTTATGCTTTTCGTATTAGACAAGGTACTTTGTTGTTTATAGTTTGCCTAAGGTTTTTTAACTTGTGACTTCATTATTAAACAAGAGTTTTAAAAAAATATTTGCGTTAAATAAAATTATATAATTAGGTATTTTTACACAAATGAATAGTAGCATTAAGGCATTGGCCACAGCATTGGCTAATTTAATTACAAAAAAAATCTTTTATTTACAATAAATAACCTAAAAAATCACAAAATGAGTACTAATCATAACAACTCTATTCAGATATACGAAAGGATGTTATGAGTTCTACTGTAACATCCTTGGATATAAGTAAAAATAAATAAGTTAAGTCAAATTCGACACAAAATTTTCTCGGTCGGGAATTAAACTAGGAATTTTTTCAGAATATTTTGTGTGTGTGTGTGTATGTTTGTAATGAATAAACTCAAAAACTACTTAACCGTTTTCAAAAATTCGTTCGCCATTAGAAAGCTACATTCACCCTGAGTAACATAGGCTACCTTTTACTGCGGGAAATTGCCTCATTCCCACGGGAAAAACTGTTAACGCGCATTAAAAGCTAGTTTACAATTCGGGGCTATACATTTACCAAATATCAAGAAATTTCACTCCCACTACTTCGTACATTACGACGATATACCATTCTTGGTACTAGCCTAATCTGCGGTCTAATATAATTATAATGTATGCGCTGAACAAAGTGTAGCATGCGATAATGCCGTGATGGATGGTCGCGGGGAAAAGTGTGGGAGACACCGCGGACAGTCGCCGACAAAAGTGGGAGATTCGTTTAAAAAATAATGACGCGTGAGTGAGTGAGTGTAAATAAATGGAGGCGGAAATGGAGTAAAAAGACAATTTTTCTTTAAATATTGAGAGAAAAAAATAATAATAATACAATTTTATAGCACCCACCACGTTGGTAAGATTACAGGACAAATCGAATAGAAAACTAAATGTAAAGCAGAAAAAAAGAGAAAGGAAACTTTTTGGCGTATTAGTTTACTTTAACTACAAGGTTGGATGGAGTGCAGTTATAAATTTCTTTAGTTTGTTCAATAATTGTAAATGTAACAAAATTTACTTACACAGCGATTGTAGCAACAGGACAGGTTGATGTTGAATGAAATACTATGATGAAATAATTTTTTCAGCAGAATTTTTTATTGTTCCCTTTTTATGAAGAACTTTATCTTTAAGCTAGATGCAAAAACAAAGATAATTAAAAAGATATTATTATATTTATCAACACTTTTGCACCTGAATGTTCTACAAGCGATTTGGCGGTAACCCTATTTATTACCAAATCCTTTTTATTTTTAAAATGTGAATTAATTATCAACATTAAAAAATGTAATTAAACAACAGTGTGTTATTGGGATTCGAATCAAATACCGCCTCTTAGCGTAGTCATAACAGTTCATATAATATTGCCTCCGTGGTCGAGTGGTCAAAAGCTCGCCTGACGTTACGGAGGTTCCGGGTTCGAATCCCGGTGGGGAACTTGTCGAACATTTTATATCACTTTGTGAGACTTTCCCCACTTTGGTTAGGACATTGAAGGCTGAATCACCTGATTGTCCAAAAAGAAAGATGATTCCGTGCTTTGGAAGGCACGTAAAGCCGTTGGTCCCGGCTATGATCTACGAATGTAGTCGTTACATGAGCCATGTCAGAAGCCTTAGGCGGCTCAATAATTCTGACACCAGGGTTTGTGGGGTAGACTAACCTCGAAACCCACACAAAAAGCAAACAAGCAACGAATTTTTTTTGGATTTTAAAATTAATATGTAAGTTTATTCGACGCTCTTATAGTAAAGGGAAACATCGTGAGGAAACCTGCACACACCTGCGAAGTAATTCGAAGGTTGTATGTGAAGTTGACCGACCCGCACTGGGCCAGCGTGGCTGATTAAGGCCTATTCACCCTGATTTCAGGGTAGGCTCGAGCCCCTCGGTGGGGACGTACGTAAACGAGCTGTGAAACCTAGCGTTGGAAAGATTTCGTAGAATTTTTTTAAAGTACCTATGTTGCAGTGCGTTTAATTTTTTCTTTGTGAAACAAATATTAGTAATAGTAATACTGTATTTTTATTTATTTATTTATCTATGGTTATACCCAGATATAAAAAAATATAGAGAAAATTGAAAATTTTGGAACTTTTAAAAAGATATGTATTTTTAATAATAATCTTTATTTTCCTAAAAATAGGGGTTAATATTAGTTAAAATTTATTTATTTATTAAATTATTTGCTACACTTACAGTTTAAACCAAAACGTGTAACAAACTAAATTTTTGCACAGATAGTCTTACATCTAACTTAGGAAACTAGTACAATACATAGCATAATTGGAAAGTTTGCATGAAATACATCAGCTGTTTGTTGCTGCACATCAAGTTGAACTTGTGTTAGGAGGCCCTTAAAACTTAAGGATATTTATTTGAATTACTTCAGTCAAGTTACATCTGTATGAGTAGATTGATCTAAAATCGATAAAAACACGAAGATGGACCCTCTGAAATCAAAGCCAAATATTCTACCATTGAGTCAGTTAGGTATAGAGTATTTCCTGTTCCTGTCCAAGATTACAGCCAATGGGACCGCGGCAGTTATGTGACGTCACAAGCCATTGAGGAAGCATAAACCATTCCGCGGGTACATCCGAAATTTTAGTACCGCAGTGCCATGCATGCCTAATGATGTAGTCGGCGCCGAGTGTTGTGGCTATGATGATATTTTTACTAGCTTTTTTTACCTTGACATTTTTTTATTTTGTTAGTTTTATTAATTTTGACGATGTATAATTGGACTTTCGTATTGTAACTTATTTTGATTTTAAGAGATTATATCATGTAAAACACAATTATATGATTATATTTGCATGCCTAGTCAAGGTGGAATACTGCGACTTACCAAAAAATGAAAATATGGAATGTTTTCAGGCAAATAAAAATACATTTTGAATAAGGCCTTTTTTAATGGGGGATTTGATGACAGCTGAAAAAAAGAAAAACATGGTAGAAATATATACTGACTAGTTTTCCGCGCTAACAGTTCTTACCGTGGCAATAAAGGATTTTCCCATGGTAAAAGGTAGCTTGTGTGTTATTTTGATGCAAATTCATTATTGTAAAGTTTAATTAAAACCCATTCGGTATTTTTTGCGTGAAATGTAACAAACATCCATCCGCACAAACTTTCGCGTTTATATTATTAGTAGAAGTGATATCCAGCAAAATAAACGATTGAACGAAAACCAATCGAATTCTAATCATATTATAAATATAATACAAATACACTTTATTGACACTAAACAGTAATACAACACATATACAGAAAAGCAGAACAAAACAGAAGAGTCTAAAGGCGGCATTATTGCTAAGGTAGCAAATTCTACCAGGCAACCATTGGTAATGTAAAAAGCGTAGGTAAAGGTTATGCGGGTTGGTTTGGTGGTTTATACAGAGTAGATTAAAAATAAACTAAAATTTAACAATCTAACCAGATAAAATAAAGTACTTAAAAAAAAAATACAAAACTACCAAATTATCCCAGTACGTAACATTATCAAAAAAATCAGATAGAAATAAATTTCTTTAAAAAAAAAACAGACAGATTACGTACCAATAATATTTTTAATTGCCAATAGCCAACATTCAGCGTTAGTTTTATATCGAAATCTGTTCAGCATATTAACGTGCCTGCTTCCGACTGACAGTATAGTAGGTTCGATTCGGCGCACTATCTTATGTACATACACAATGTATAACCAATGCAATATTAGTTACTACATTAACTCTAGAAGGGATATTGATAAATTATGTGCTCTGAATTTCAATTAATTTTGGTCTATGTCAATATTATCTGTGTCCATGACAGCGCTGTTACGATTGCGATATTATTAACATCGAAAATTATGAGAGCTACGGTGGCCAAGTGGTCAAAGCCGTTGACTTCCGTTCGGAAGTTCGCGGGTTCAAGTCTCGGCACGTACCAATGTGTTTTCGATTTTGGAATTCATATGTACGTTTATTCGACGCTCTTACGGTGAAGGAAAACATCGTGAGGAAACCTACGACCTACACACATGTGGAGGAATTCGAAGGGTGTGTATAAAGTTGACCAACTCGCACTGGGCCAGGTCGACTAAGGCCAATAATTACACCAATTTCAAGTTAGGCTCGAGCCTCCTCCTAAATGAGAAAGTTTATCTACCTGAGTTAACCAGCCTCACAAACCCTGGTGTCAGAATTATTGACCCGCCTAAGGCACAAGACATGGCTCGTGCGTGTAACAATAGTGCAAGGGAGCAACAGCTGTACGTGCCTTCTGAAGTACAAAATCATTTTGCGGCCATTCGGAAAAGTGACTTCTGTGTATGTATCACGGAGGCTGTTTTTTTATTTACAAATAAAACTCGGCACTCGCCATTAACGCTTCAAGATAACCAATAAAAAAGCGTAGCCTTATTGCTGAAAGACATTTCATCCGCCTAAGGTTTTATTTTTAATGGCTGATTACAGTTAAGAGATTTATATTGCAGTCTTTCGCGCCGTACCTAAATAAATAGTGAGACGCCAAAAAGCCCTAGCTTCGAGGATTTTGGGATGATCGAGATGGGAATAGTACTTACTAAAAGTTGAGGAATATATCAAGGCGTGTAAAAGCGTTCGAAATTTGAAAATTGGCTGTTAACTTTTTTGGAATGTTCATAAATGTATAGCCGGGATTGTTGGGGGTGATTGTGTACTAAATTGTGAAAAATGAAAAAAAGCTTAAGTTATTACTTTATTAAAAAACGCAAAAAAGGCTCCTAGGGAATACCAAGCCAACTAACCTTGTTATATTATTCAAATTGAATAAAATAATAATTATATAAAAATATTTTGAAAAGATGCAACGCCTGTGGAGTTTCTTCCGGAGAGTTCTTCTCCACAGAAGACAGCAAAATCGTGAACTCTCCTCGACATCGAAAAGTGATTTGTAAAATCTTACTTCGAATAAACACATTTTGAACTTAAAACTTTGAACTAACCCAACAGCCAGCAGCGATCGATAACCAACAAAAACAGCGCTAAGATAATGACAACACTTCTCTTTCATCTGTGCTGACATTGAAAAGAGCTTTCAATTCAACCAGTAAATTGACAAAGGCTGATGTTGTATAAAGTTTTGTACTATCAACAGTAATCTTCGTAGGTAATAATTATAAATATAAACATGTTTTATTACGTTTTACTAAAATTGACTGAATTCATTGATAGAATGCGTTGTCGAATAGGGTGGTCATGTTTTCAAAGAATTTAGGATATTATAACAATGCACTAACCTATTTATCATACTGAGACTGAAGCAATAAATATAAACATTGATTGATATCTATTGAATATAATTTAATACAATTTTTTGTGCAGTTGGCAGAAAAATGGTTTCATTCTATTGCTGGGGACCTATTAAAACATGCTTAAATAATTTTCACATACGTATTGATTCAATAGCCAGACTGAATATACAAAAATTTAATATCACTTCAGTAAGGCTGTTAAGATATATGCCAGAACCCATGGATACCCTACAATCATAAAATCTTAAATATATACTTCAAAATAAATGACGCCATCACCATTTTACACTTCAGTTAAACAAATATGTTTTTTAACCTTATTACCTTGGAATAAGATGTACAATATTACTTTAGATGTCAACATCACCCACCAACTTAATCAAATTAATATCAGATTAACTTTTTTTTATTTGTAACTTGAACGGTGACAATATTTTTATGGGACATTTTGCGTTTTAATAAAAATTACAGAAATATAAAAATGTCTACTAAATGTCTTTACGAGATCATTATTATTTTATGAACCTGCTAACAAGAAAGAATTTGATGTTTGATGTCGTTTCTAACCAGATGCCTATCTGTCGTAAAAACCGCCTCGGTAGAAATGCTTAAGTGCCAACATTTCTAAATCGCATTTTTTTTACTATTTCGTTTGAAGTACGATTTTTCTTGCAATACTTGACGTAGCAGCAGAAAAAGTATAATTAGTTCAGATCTGATGATTGCACAAAAATAGGAATGAAAATTCGAGATGTAATCAGTCAATATTTCAATAGTTTTTGGGGACGAAAAGTTCACTCTTTTGAGAATAAATATTATAAAAATAATGCACGCTATCCAGTCCACCACGCCCCAATAGCTTTTGATATAAATAATCTCTATACCAAATATTATCCTATTCCGTTCAGTGTTTTAGGCGGGAAAGTAGAAGGAACACCCAAATAAAAATAAAAAAACAAAACAATAACAAACAATTGGCCTAATATTTCCATGTGTATAAAATATTAGGCCAATGATTCGACTTAGAGTTTTGAGGTTAACTCACCAACCCTCCCAAAACCATAAATCAAAGAATTGAAAAAAAAAACACAGGTAACAAACCAAGGTCAACTATTGGAATTATTTTAAAAACTTAAGCAATTACAATGTTCTAACGTCTTTATGGGAAAAGGGCATTAGGGCTAAGGCCGCGTTCACATAAATCTGCAAAATGTTGTTAAGTTAATTATGAACGTAGCTTAAGTAACACATGCTTTAAGTTATTAAGTTGCAATTAGGGAGGTAATCTTCTTGCTAAATCACCAATTGTTTTGTCATAATTACAATATGGAGATTAAGGTGAGAATGCGGTGCTGAGCAAAGCGATGAGAGGTACGGAGGTACGTCAAATAGTAAATAAATAAATTGGATTTGGAAGAAACTGGTTTGATTGGTTAGTGATAGTCAAAGCGGGTGAAAAGAGCCTCTGTGTGATGTGTTCTCCTCAAATATTTTGATAGTTATCTACATTTCGAACGAACCTAGTTTAGACGTCAGCCCTACACAAGAATGTTATTTAATGTTTATTTTTTTCTTGTGGTGTGGAAACATTTTTTTTATTTATTTATAGTACATAATAATGATTATTTAAATGAATTGTCTCTGGTCTTAACACTCTTGGCATAGACAAGAGACAAAGAAAAGAGAAATACTATTAATTTGAGTTTTGCTGAACACTTTGGACTCTCCACTGTTTTTATGTATGTTTAATAAGGATTACAATCGTAACGCGCGTATTCAACTTACCTTACACTTGACCGAAAATAAAAATATCACTTAAATTTTTCGTTCTTTAAAATTGTTTTTTTGTTAATAATTAAGTGCAAAGTCTAACCGTAAACAAAAGCTTCATCTCTTTTTCATTAATAAGAAACAGCTAGCACCACTCTAAAAAAATTATCGCTATCGCTCAATCTTCGAATCGCTCCGCTCTTCCTTATATCCTCTACCTTATCCTCATATTTGCATACCGGTTACATTAAGCCGACAAACGCATATTCATGGCATGCCACCGTCGGATCGTGGGTTCGAATCCCGGCTAAGGCATAAAATGCCGTGCTTTTTTATTCTCTTTTGAGTTAGGCATCATAAAATATTTTAATGTTTATTGTCGAAATGATCGTTTAAGAATTTCAAGAGACACTAAACTACAAAAACATAACCCTTTCTTTGCGGTCGGGTAAAAAAAAAATACTTGTAGATTCAAAGTTTTATCTGTATAGAGAAGTCTGTGATATATAATAACTAATGTAATTTAACCAACAAATTTAAAAGTCAGAAAGTCTGGCTGTTTAAATTGCCGCTTGCTTTTTATAGTAAGTATTTATTTTGAGGTTAACCCACCTTACAAACCGTGTCAAAATTATTAAGCTGCCTTCGAAGCGTAGGTTTGCGGGTTCCAGTCCCGCCCAGGGCAAACATTCGTGTGATGAGCACTTGTGTCTGCCTTGTGTCTGCTGGATGTTGTATACTTACATTAATACTAGCTTTCCGTCACGGCTCCGCCCGCGTTAACAGTTTTTCCCGTGGTAATGAGGCATTTTTCCGCGGTAAAAGGTAGCCTATGTTACTCAGGGTGAATGTAGCTTTTTAATGGTGAAAGAATTTCTGAAATCAGTTCAGTAGTTTTTGAGTTTATTCGTTACAAACACACACACACACACACAAAATACAAATCATTCCTTTTTATAATATTAATGTGATTTGTAGCTACCTGACACCCATAGTACAGGCTCTGCCTAGCTTGGAGTCAGATGGCCGTGTGTGAGATGTCCCTATAAATTATATCAATTAGATTTATCGTTCTTTAAAAAATATTTTTTTTTGTAAATAATTAAGTGCAAAATCTAACCGTAAATAAACGCTTCATCATTAATAAATAAGTAAGCTAGCGCCACTCTAAAAAAAATTTAAGTCCATAATTCTCTTTGAATTATTTTTTAAGATAGCAATCGAATATGAGCCATGTCTAGTGCCTTATATAGTAGATAGACCTCGAAACCCATACGATAAAGGAAAGAGCAACAATATTAGTCAAAAGGTTTTTTTTGTTTTGCAAATGGCCGAAAAACGGACGAGCATTCTTTTTTCAAAAACCGACGGATGTTTCTTTATATCGATATATCATTGGAGATTTTAAACCGCTTCGCAAAGACCTCGACACCTACAATTATATTTTCAATCTTATTTATGACTCACCCTGTAAATTACGATCCAAAAGTTATATACGCAACATCTATAGATAGGTAGGTAGGCAAAATATACCATGACTTTTATAAGACTAAAGTGAGATGAGTTATTTACGAATTAAGTATAAAATTTACTTGACATACCTTCATAACTTAAGTCCTGGTAAAACACAAGACATTTTTCATGCCTTGTGACACAGAGTTACCTACCTACCATTTACTTATTAACTACTTGTTATTACCTTGTTAGACTGTACTTGTAGTACCTATTAGCAAAAAAAGGTTAAGCAATTCCCATTTGATACCGAAAACAACTGTGATCCCCATTCCACCTGCCTAGTAGGTTTTGAGCATTTGGTCCGTTTTCGTAAAACCTATCTCAAGTCAGAATTATTGAGCCGCCCAAGGCACAAGAATTGACTCGTATGACGACTACATCCGTAGACAGTAGACACGTGTCTTCCGAAACACGAAATCATTTCTTTTTTCGAACAATCAGGCCTTCAATTTTCCAACCAAACTGGGGAAAATCACACTAAGTAGGTAATCTTTGTTCGACAGCTCCGAACGAGATTCAAACCCGGACCCTTCTAAAATGTGATCGTTTTACCACAAAATAATCACTTGGTTATGTCTAACAGTACACAGTAAAAAGTTACTCAATTAAATAGAAACTTCGAATTATGTAACAATTAGGTAAGTTTTAGAACGTGACCGAAACATTCTTCTTTTTTGGTTCTTTTTTCAAAATCGCTGCATTTTCTCGTCACGAGCGAGACGACCGCATGGAATCGATCGAATCGATTTATAAATTCGAATGATCGTTGTTTTAATTATGTGCAAAGGAAAACTGCCTAAGCATAGAATATTATGTTTTTATCACAAAAAGGCCCAAAAGCCATATTATAATATATTTCTCCCAAATCTTCAATCAAAAGTTACTTTTTTTTTTTTTTAAACTTCCATGGAACGAAAAAAAAAGTTCTTCACTTCGGTAAAAAATAGTACCTACTTAGTCATGTTAATCGGACTCTAGTCGGATTTTAATCGGAATAGTTTATTTTATTGTTTCTTTAAAAACTTTATTTGAAAAAGTTGATTAGATCCATTGACTAAGCATGTCTTTTTAAACACTTACTTCATAACATATTTTTCGTAATACTTATAATAAAAAAATGCTTTAAAGGTTTTATAAAGATTTTTACGTTTTTTTGCCGTAGTAAACATTCAGATTATTCTTTGCTTTAATCATCACATATTCGGTTTAAGAGCTTTAAAAGTCAGAATGCATCGACATAATATCAAAAAACACCAGTGACTAAATCCCGAAAAATTTAAGGCCAATATTTTTCGCGATCACCATACATAAAATTTTTGCGTAAAAATATATGCCTTGAATTTAATACTCATTCACGCTGACAGACGGAGCTTAAGAAAAATATAAATTTTGTTTTACTACACATCGACTCCAGCGCAGGCCGAAAAGACTATCGACCGAAAAAATATAGGAGAGCGGGTTTAAATTGTGTTTGAAGGTTCCGGATAGAGGTAATTTATGAATAACTTTATTAGTTTAGTAATAACTTTGTTTACTAAGCGTTGTCTTTGCGTCTTCATTACATTGCAAAGACATTTTTAGATAAGTAGGTAGATACTTACTTCTATTTTATGTGATTTTATTTTGTGTAGTACCTATGAAACTTATTCAAACTTTATATTAGACTAGCTTTCTGCCGCATATCCGCCCGCGTTAACAGTTTTTCCCGTGGGAATGAATCATTATCGCATGCTACACTTTGTTCAGCGCATACATTATAACTATATTAAACCGCAGATTAGGCTAGTACCAAGAATGGTATATCGTCGTAATGTACGAAGAAGTAGTGGGAGTGAAATTCCTTGATATTAGTTAAATGTATAGCCCAGAAGTGATTTATAGTAAACTAGCTTTTAATGCGCGTTAACAGTTTTTCCCGTAGGAATGAGGCATTTTCCCGCAGTAAAAGGTAGCCTATGTTACTCAGGGAGAATGTAGCTTTCTAATGGTGAAAGAATTTTTGGAATCGGCAGCGTTGTTTTTGACTTTATTCATTACAAACATATACACAAAAATACCAAAATACAAATCTTTTCTCTTTATAATATTAGTATAATAAACTTATATTTTCTTTTACAGGCTCTGAATCTGTTTCGTTTTAAAATAAGGACTTTCGTATGGCTTAACAAACGGTACCCTAAAATGGGTCTTTGTACAATAAAATATGAGCGGTAACGCCCTGTGTATATGGATGAAGCGCGATATTCATTTTCGAATTTAATTTTACTCTTTTAATTTTTAGCAATATTTGATTATATTTTGTTGTAAGGCTTTTAAATCTTTTCAATATTATAGGCATTTTATCGATTTCGATATTTACCAACTAGCGAACTTTGTATTGCAAAATTTATATTGTTTTGGATAGGATATCCTCTCAAGCATCCTCAGAAAACCTTTGATTTCGGTTCAATTATTATAATAAAAACTAGTTTCCGCCCGCGCTAACAGGTTTTACCGTGGGAATGAGGTATTTTCCCGCGGTAAAAAGTAGCCTACGTGTTATTCTGATGTGTAATGTAAACTATTATAATGTTTCATTAAAATTCATTCAGTAGGTAGTACATATTTTTAAAATCATTTTGTGACGTCAGACACTTTACTAACCAAGGCTGGCTCTCGTCTCAAACTATTTGTCATATTTTTTTTAATTTTATAAAATGTACTGTTAATGAAAGTATAGGTACCTACTTTAAAGGTTGCCTGGTAGAAATTGCTACCTTAGCAATAAGGCCGCCTTTTGACTCTTCTGTTTGTACTGTTCTATTTTCTGTATACTGTGTCTTTTTCTGTCAATAAAGTATATTGTATTGTAATGTATTTAGGTGTATAAGTTAAAAGTTATTAAAAGTATTAAAGTTATTATTATTATTATTTTTAAAGTTATTTGAAATCAAGAAATTTAGAAACATACTTACATTAGGTTTTTGTTTTATTTTAATAGCTCAAAAACAAAAATGGAACCCGAATCACTGGGGTGTCTGTCTGTCCGTCCGTCCGTCTGTCAGCGCCCATTTCCTCCAAAACTACTGGACCAATTGAGTTGAAATTTGGTACGCGTATGTAAAACTATCTGTAACGTTCCTAAAGATCTAGTTGAATACGACAATGGCAGGCGGAGTCAAGTCGGAAGCTTGTATGTGCTCATACGAATTTCTTATTAGTGGTAGTTGAGGTTAGGTTAGTATGGATTGGAATATTTATAGATTTTATTTTTATTATTGAAATATTATTATGTACTAGCTGTCTGCTCGCGGCTACGCCCGCGTTGTTTTCCGATTTTTCCGTAGTAATTTTTAACTATCCTTTAATTTTCCGGGATTAAAAGTTTACAAGATGTTGACCAGGGATGTAAAAAACCACCAGGCAAAATTTCATTCCAATCGGTCTAATAGTTTCGGAGATTAGCCCGTACAAACAGACAAGCAGACAGAGAAACAAAAAAAAGAAAAATATCTGGAAATGGTTCTGTTTCACTTCATAAATCCTCCTGGCTCGGATTTCATCTTTTTTATTCCGAAGTCCTAAGTTCGTTTTATTCGACGCTCTTATTGTGAAGGAAAACACGAAACCTGCACACACCTGCGAAATAATTCAAAGGTTATTTGTATAGTTGACCAACCTGCACTGTCAACTAAAGCCTAGGTCACACTTAGCGAATAGACGCTGCGATTGCATTCGCTGCGACTAAAAATGAACATGGTCAGTATAAAATTCGTAGCGAATAGCCCTGTCACACTGAGCGGCGTTTTTCTTTTTCTCTTTTTTTTTCTTTTTTTTTTGTTTTCAGCCTGATTATAAAGTAGGCTGGAGCCCCTTAGTGGTGACATTATATGAGCTGTTTGCTGAGTAGCTCAAGCCCCTTGGCCACAAGCTCTATGTCAATAAATCAACTGATTGGTCCAAACCAATATTTTTGATTTCCGAAGTCCGTTCCACTGTAAGGCTGCATCCACACGAATGTTTACATATCATAAACGGTACAATAGAGGCGCATTGTAACGAGCGGCGCCCACGCATGACGTGTGTGCGGGTTTTATTGTGTGGGATAAGTCATAAGAAGGTAGAGGGAAAATAAATGAATTGGTGAATAGAAAAATGTAATAATAGAGTAATTTGGCATACCGTAGCAGAAGGCGGGGTGAACGTGTGACCCAGCCATACATTTTGGCGTTACTTTATTTTTAACTAGCTTTCCGCCGCGGCTCCGCCCGCTATAACCGTTTTCCTGTGGGAATGAAGCGTTCTCCCGCGGTAAAAGGTAAGTAGCCTATGTTACTCAGGGTTAATGTAGCTTTCTAATGGTGAAAGAATTTTTGAAATCGGCACATTATTTTTTGAGTTTATTCGTTACATAAACATACACACACACACACACACAAAAATACAAATCTTTCTTTTTTATAATATTAGTATGATAACAGAAAAGAAAGATTTCAATAAACTTTTGTCCGGATTTATGAAACAGACCTTATTGGTTCTTTTTACCCGACTGCGAAGGAAGGTTAAGTTTTTCGAATATATTATACTTAAAATTCACTGGTGTCTTAAAGCTTAATGGAATTTGATTTGAGAGTATCGTCAGATCCGTCTCTATAGTGAGAAAGTAGGTAAGTATATCAAAATTATTAAAACTTCAAAATGGTATCTACGAGTATCTTTAAAAATCGGTTTTATTCAAAACTTATCGAGTGGGGAGTTAGTAACTTAAACCAAACATATTTAAACCTCAATAACAATAAGTTACTAGCCTTTAACTTCATAATAAGACCGTACTTCGGATGAAGACTACTTAGACGATCTTCTTTAAGACGTTCCAAACCATATTTTTGGGCAATTTCTTGAATTTTGGTAGCATTATTAAGTATCTCGTAAAATACATATTTTTAAGTTATGCATTATAAAGAGTTATCTATATAATAAAACTGTAAAGGTCGAAAATCTGTACATAGAAAAAAAATTAAAATCGAGTCAGGGGGATGTAAGAAGTGATATAGAACATAATCCTGATTTTTTTTCAAATTTTTTGTTTCACTGTTTGTCTGTTTGTACGGGCTAATTTCCGAAACTACTGGACCGATTTAAATGAAATTTTATATGATGGTATCCCCGGTTAACATCTCAGATACTTTTCATCCCGGGAAATTAAAGAGCTCCCGTGGGATAATTAAAAAACTATAGTAACTTAAATACTGCTCAGCTCAGTACATTGTACGGGCTAATCTCCGAAACTACTGGACCAATCGAAATGAAATTTTGCATGGTGGTACCTTATATCTCCAGTCAACATCTTAGATACTTTTTACCACGGGAAAATATCAAAACCTACGGGAAACTGTCACGGAAAAGTCGAAAAACAACTCGGGCGTAGCCGCGGGCGAACAGCTAGTAGATAACACGCGAAAGTCAGTTAAGGTCAATGACCGACATAACAAAGTTAAGTTGAAATTGGTTTAAGGTTATAAGTGAAACCTTTAAAGGCTTATGATAATATCAAAGAATTTAATTTTTCAATAGTTTTATTAAGAAAATTTAATCCAGAAGAATTTAGATCAAGAGTCAACTCATTATTTTATATAACATACTAGCTCGCTCCACCCTCGTTTACAGTTTTTCCCGTGGGAATGAAGAATTTTTCCTCGGTTAAAAGTAGCCTATGTCCTTCCCCAAGATTATTTTATCTTTGTACCAAATTTCCTTAAAATCAGTTCAGTAGTTTCGGAGCCTATTTAATGCAAACAATCAAATCTTTCCTCTTTAAATTATTGATATAGATAAAGTTATCGAATCCAATAAAAGCTTCAAATAAAGGTAAATAAAAAAGAAATTAACTAACAAGTCCATACAACTCGAAGGAGCCAAACATCGCCTGCCAGTTCCAATGAAAATAAAAAAGCAAAATGAAAATATCGCGATGGGTACCGAACCTCATAAAATACACAAGCGAAAAACCAATTAAAAGACGTCGCCACCGCCGCGCCATCACTCTGAATCAACGGAATTACTATAACAGATTGTAGGCGAGGAGCTGACTGCTATACACCGTAATATTTAACTGGTTGTTTATCCGCAACATAGTGGTAGTGCTAATGAAACTGAACACCTTACTTTAATTTTCCAGTTTACAGTTTTTATTTTGGCGATGCCAGCCGAACGTGATATTGTAGTAGCTTTTGGTTTTTGACTGTTCGAAACGCGGCTCTCAAGGAACATAGGTAAAAATCTATAAATTAAAATTCTTCTTGTCATACAAATTGGCCGGTCACGCGTCTGAAGTTTATGTAAAAAGTTGAAAAATATTTTTGATATTTCAATCTATTTTCCTTATAAACAGCCAGTTCAATTTCACGGTGTATATTAGTGGATCGTGGAAAAAGTGTTCTTCGTATCAAATCTTCAGCTGTTACTTTTTTCTTATCATTTATGAGAACTAAAATTACACAACAAAAGAAAAACTAAATTCGTGAAAATGTAAATATATTCTTTAATATCATAATACCATATATATCACACACACTACATTTTTAGGCATTTATTAAATTATTTTTATAATGAGTTAAACGTACCAGATTAAATTATTCTGCAGCATCATTTTACACGTCAAATTTATAATTTGTAGCTTTATAATTTACGAATACTTGCATCCTAAAAAAAATTCTTAATCTATTAAAACGCTTTTTGATTTTTAAAGTATTACAAAAAGAAAATTAATTTACTGAAACTGAGGAAATGAAGAACTCATAATGTGCAGCCAGATCTATGGTTAAAATCCATGGACATGGAAAAAATATACTTTAACTTTTCTTCACCTGGTTCCCGGTCTACGTTTGTGAACTTCGCTTATGTTTCGGACGCGTGGCACCGCCCAAAATTTAGATTGGTATAAACGTGCACCAGATATCATTGAACTGCAGCCCTTTGCATTTTTATCATCGTCATTCAACGTATTTTGTAATATTTATTGTTTAATTTTTTATTTTTTTCTATTTTTGTTGTTTACTAACTGGCATTACCTATGTTTTCAAAAAATTGGGTTCCAGGGAAAATAATTGCAATGAACTATTTACCCAATTGATTCATTATCCAAGGTGTTTAGCAAAAAGTATCATTTTCAGAGAACGCGATTAATTGAAGTTTTTTTTTTAATTTGAAATTGTAGAAAAAACCTTAGGGAAGGACATAGGCTACCTTTCACTGCACGAAGGGTGGTTAACAATATTTACTTCGGTTTTTTCGTGTCAAAGGTCAAACAATACTGGTTAAAAAGTAGCGAAAATTAAACAAACTAAAACAGACGTTGATGTACGATTTTGGTGCATATCTGCTATCTGCTTAATGTGTTTGGAGAAGTTTAATCACTGTTGAAGGGTAAGAAGTTATTGCGGACATGAACGGGGTGTGTATTTTGGAATCATTTTTTATCAATGTTTGGATCAAAGTTTATTTTTTTTGAAAACATGTGAATTGGTAGTTAGGAGCATTGGTAACCAAGTAGCTGAGGTAAATTTTAATTCGACAGGCGCGTAGGCACGTGCAGCTACCACCGAGTCTTCGATTTTCAAATCTTTTTGGAACTTAGATTGCCATAATAACTTATATCGTTTTAATTTTATTTCATAGCATTAAACTACAAAGTGGCCAGATACTGATATTGGCCAGTTATACCTCAGAAAAATCCGCCGAAAAGACTGAAACCACTGAACTGATTTGAATAAAACTTGTTACAGAGGTAGAGCAGATCTTGAGGAAGGACATAGGCTACTTTTTACAGCGGGAAAATACATAGTTCCCACGGGAATATCTACATTTAGTCATCCCCTGTTTTCTTACCTAGGGTTGGATTTATTTTGCACCAAATTCGGATTATACCCTTTCCAATTAAAAAAGAAATAACAAAATTAAAATACTCTGTAAAAAGTTATGTGTGGTCATACATTAAAAAAAACACGCGTTGGCTAGAGAACCTCCTCCATTTTTCGACGGTTAAAAATAGAACTGAATAGAATAGAAATAGAAAATGTCACCATTATCTTTGCCCATGGACTTAGTAGCATAGTTACAAAATTCCCATTCTTAGTAACATAGTTACAATAGTGTAATTACACTAACTATTACCCTTGCTATTACCTATACAACACATTGACATTATATACCTACTTGCAAAATACTAAGATGAACAAAGTAGAATATTTTTATGCATAATTTAACAGGCATAACATTTTCAGTATTGAAAGTAAACGTTCAGAAGCTGTTAAACAATTAACCAATTATCATAAAATTAATAATTGAAGTTGCAGAAACAATGCCAAATCGACCAAAAAATACACAAAGTAATGGTAATATGAACCAAACTGACGCCGTTATGGAGTATTTTAATAATATTGTCTTTTAAATAAATTACGAAACAAAAATCACATTTCCATATTTATGGGCATCGACGAAATATCGTACCTATAACTTTTTTTTACTAATAATTCGAAATACATTGAAGGATAAAATATTATTTACAAAAAAAAGAATTGTTATCAAAAAAATTATTGGCAAACAAAATTCAAATTTGCCTAACTAAATCATACTCATGCTAATATTATAAAGAGGAAAGATTTGTATTTTTGTGTGTGTGTGTATGTTTGTAATGAATAAACTCAAAAACTACTGTACCAATTTCAAAAATTCTTTCACCATTAAAAAGTTACATTCACCCTGAGTAACATCGGCTACTTTTTACCCCGGGAAAATGCCTCATTCCCACGGGAAAAACTGTTAACGCTGGTGGAGCCGCAGCGGAAAGCTAGTTTTAAGCAAAAATAAAGGTACTTAAGTACTTTACTAACACAAAAAACTCAATAAGACGTTCTTTTCTCTTCTAATGACGTATTGATACGCGCCGCCACAATATTATTATTTATTTTTGTTTTCTAGCCAGCATTGAATGTCAAATTGCCGTCAACTACACTCAGTGTGTACGAGCCAATCACGAACTTGTTACAATGGCAAATAAAATTGTTCAAAAGTAAATATAAAAATTGAAAGGTTCTACTTTTGTTTCTGGCGGAACATATGCTTTTATTAAAATTAAAAGGCCATTGCTTTTCGTTTTGATTGATATTTATTTTTCATGAAACTTGGATAGAAACGTGGACTCTATATTCTTTTTCTTCATATTTAAGAGCCGCGCTCTTGTCGGTGGAGTCTACGCCATTCTGTTCTGTCTTCCGTCCTCTGTTTGATCTCCTGGTACGACACGACATCTATTCCTTCCTTAATTTGGTCTATATATGTCCTAGGTCGCCCTCTTTTCCTTTTCCCTTCTATCTTTCCTTCAATGATGTTTCTGACAAAGTCGTCGTGTCGTATCAAGAGACATAAGCATCTTCCCTCGTCTATTTGCAATGATCCCCAGAATAGTCCTTTCCTCATTCACAAGTTGTAAGACTTATTTATTGCTTTTTCTTTCCGTCCAGCTGATTTTCTCCATTCTTCGTCAACACCACATCACAAAGGCCTGTAATCTTTCCCTACCACGTTGTCATTATTATTCTTATCACAGAAAAAATAATAGTGTATTATGTACTTTTCACTAGAAATAAGCTGTGCCTGTTGTATTTTGTTTTATTTTTATTTTGTAAATTTTGTGTACAATTGTGTGTTCTTATTTAAGTATTAATGATAAGAGTCGGACAGTTTGCATATAGAATGTATTCCTTTTTTCGACAAAAAAAAAGTATTTTTGAGAAAGTTTTTATGTAGTTGCCATAGATTTATATAGGTACCACATTTCTTACCTAAATGTTTGTGAGGACTGTGAAAACCGATTATTAGTCAAAAGTTCATAATTGTGTAGTTATGGAAATGGTTACTGATGGTTTTCCGAAAAATAAATTAAATAAATTTTCTTTCACTTACTTCACTTCTTGTCGTATTTTCTTAGTCACCTGACTTCGATGGGTTGGGATTAATTATAACAAAGTTCAGAAGCAATCACCAACAGGATGTCACTTATTATTATACAGGGTGTTATTATTATACAGGGTGTTTAAGAATGCATCAAGCGTACGGATTTGGCTATCGATAACCTACAGGCTGTTTGTTTTTCGAAGAACTCCTGAGTGGTCTCTATCTTAAACGGTATCGGCACTGAGCTGAATAGTAATTTCGATTTTGAAAATAATTGTTTTTGAGAAGAGCAGTGTAGTGGCTACAGCCGTCGCTTTCGATCCGGGAGACTTTGGTTCAATCCGCGTCTGATAATATTTTTTTTAAAGTCAAAGTAAAGATATTGTATCCATTATGTTTTTAAAATACTCGTAATGAATTAACCGAAACCAAGATTTTTATACTCTTGAAGTCTCATATATGAATTTTATAGGTACTCAAGAAATCTTGTCTTTTTGATGCATACAAAGTACGTGGCCTCAGAAAAACCAAATTACTACTAAAGCGAAGCGCGATTTTCCTTTCTAGAAGAATTAAGGCAATATACGAGTAGTTTTTTTTTTTAAGACTTTTAACTTTACAAGCTTTTAACGTATGTCCTAACTTTTTTGTAGTAGCACAAAATAATGTTTAAATTTAGATTATATTAAGAGAAAGAAAGATCGCCAGTAAAGCTATTTTCGAAAATCTATCTATTACAGGGTAGATAGAGCTTCCCCGCAAGTCCGGTCACAGAATAAATAATAGTACCTACTTGGTCCGGTGAAGCTTTACTAATATTATAGTACCTAACGGTAGTTAGTACGAGTACATCAGTAAAGAGACTTGGGTGGAACGGGCGATGCATTCAGTACAAAAATTTTTCTTTTAATTTCATTCACTCAAAAGTTAACTCATTTTTCATACATTGAATTTACAACTGTTCAGCGTGAACGTTATAGCCAAATAATCCAAAAACCTGTGATTTTTATTCCCTTATTTGTTTATGTGCAGTCTAAACAAGAACACAGCAAGAACAAGATTTTTAAACATTCCTCACCCGGACTGGCGCCTTGGAACAAATAAAAAGAAAAAAGTTTTTGCTGTCTCTCGTGTTTACTTTTTATCTGCCAGTATTCTTATTTGTTTGAAAATGGAAGCTATTTTTGACCGAAAACAAGAGACACTATTTTTTTATAGCACTAGTATATTTTGTGCCACGGGCACGGTCAAGTTCGATAGCTATGCCGAGAGAATACCTGCCAGTATGTATGTATATTTTTTGAAAATGGAAGCAGTCACGGCCCAAAAGAAACTTTTTTTCCTTATGGTAATAGCTGTATTTTATGCCAGGGTCATATTTACGGCGTTCCAAATTTCAAAAGGCATATTCATAATTTCAAAACTCGAACGGCTTGCATGTCATCCGTAACGTTTTAAATTGCAATTTTAACACTTTAATAACCGGTAAAGTATTTTGAATGAATTATTTTTCACGGTTGTCTTGAGGCGGTGAAAAGTTCAAGTTCTTAATAAGTTGCTTCGTGTGATGTGTTAAAAAACGGTAACACTTATTTGCTGGAGTGCGGTGCAAGAGATAAACTCGAACGAGGATTGTTTTCCTTTATCACAATAACAAACGAACAAATTAAATTCTTAATGCAAGGGATATGTGGCTAGGTCAATATTTTAAAGCAATAGGATATAGATTGTATGCAGAAGTCAAAATTTATAATTTTTTTCGGAAATTTACTCAATACTGAGCGTAGGTACCGAGCGTGTACTTTCAGTATTTGCTGAGTCGTGATATGACCTGACAAAACAACCCACACGATAAGAAGAAGTATAGGAGTAACTGTAAGCATCATCACATGATATTTTTTTCCCTTTAGTCTACAAATGGACAAAGTCTACCCCCAAAAACCTCTTCACCAATCGGTCTTGCTTCCACGACCCTCGCCAGATCATAAGTCCACCTTGTAAGGCCTGCACACGCTACGCTTTACGGTGAAAATGTTGCTTAATACGCTTCGATCATATATTAAATATTATATAATTATATTATTTTATTATTAAATAAATGTATATATATCAATGCTTATACGTAAACATACAGTCACGCCGCTTTCCAAATGGGATAGGCAGAGACTAATTCCTTCCACTTGCTACATTCTAGACATACTTGTTTCATCCACATTCATTAATCTCATCATCTAAGCTCATCGGTTTAGAGTACTCCTGACCTGACCTTTTATCAGAACGTCCCCGATTTGATCCTGGTGTGGTCTTCACTTCCACTATCATCTATCAAAGATGCTAATTTTAAATCTCTCAAAGCTTGTACCATCCCCAAGATCGCTTCGAGATAAAATATGCCATCCCAATTATATCGGCGAAGGAAACACCAAAAGAAATAATGGTTAGCCGACCAACATCCTTGGGGTGTAGGCAAATACTGTAATTTACATAAAAACTAAAGTTATATTATTACTGGCCCACAGTTTTGTCGCAAAATCAACGAATCAAGCTTTGTTTTTCATTGACCTACGCTTGTGTCGAGCAGGTACGACCAATCAGGCTTCACCGGACTTAATAACAAGCTTCACACAGAATTAACTTAAATCCTACTAATATTATAAACGTGAAAGTTTGTTACTATGCGGTAATTCTCACGATCCGGTGTTCTTCGGGTGATTTCCGTCACGCTTTTAATTTTTCAATAAATTCTTGATAATTGTTATAAAACATAAGCTATGCGTTATACTGAACACATTCGTACATTTGGCACTGTATTTATCTATTTAGTTTCGAAGTTATTGAGTCATGAATTTTTAAGCGTGACGGAAATTAGAAAACAACTTAAAAATATAAAAATTGTTTGTTTTATTATGAATTTCTTTTTACCTTCAACAGTTTCTTGATTAATTAGCAATATACCTAAACTGCCTTCTCTTTTTTCTTATGATATTTTTGGCGATATTTTTATATGCGATGCGCGTATACAACGCGACCTCCAAAATCACAACACGCTCTTGATTAATAAATCAATTGAGCAAAATCGAAGATCGAAGTGTTTGTACAAGAACTTGGTTAAGCCATTTTGCAAGAATGACCTCATCGACAGAGAAATTAACTGCTTCTAGGTCTGAGATTTTCGCGGAGATTAAACACGTCTACACCAGCCTGTATAGTTCACACGAATCGTAGCCCAATTCTTAAGAGTTAGACCCCAGGGCTACTCTAACCTGGCATTTCACTGAGGATCTGTCCGAAATTATGATTCCGAGATTATGTTGGCCTTTAGACAGATTAGAAATGGTAAAGCTCCAGGTAAGTACGGCGTCACAACAGGGCTTTTTCCCTTTACTCAAAGAGCTCCAAAAGCTCTTCTATGGAAGAACTCCCACGGTGTGGCACAAGAACCGTTGTCATTTCTTTCTTCAAAAAAGGGGACAAAACTTTGCTGACGAATTATCAACCGATCTCGCTTCTAATACATGCTTATAAGCTGTTCTCTAGGATCATTGCAAACAGGCTTTCTCGGAGCCTCAGACTGGGTTTCGCAGCGAATACGGTACCATAGACCACATACACACAGTGCGGCAGTTGATACAGAAGAGTACAAACAGCCCTTGTTTCGTATTTGTGGACTATGAAACCTGGTCTTCGAATCCTTGCAGCGCTTTCAGGTGGATTGGCGATACATTGAGGTGATTAAATATCTTTACAATGCCACGACTTTGACCGTCCAAGTGCAGAACCAGTAGACTAAACATAATTCGCCTGCGTCGAGTGCGACAAGGGACATATATCTCCGAAATTGTTCATAAACGCTTTAGAGGATAATGTTTAGCACTCTGGACTGAAAAAAAACGAAGTCAATATAAGCCTGTGGGCCTGAATCCGGTTGCAATAAATGGGGTCACCCTTGAAGTGGTTTCAGAGTACTTATACCTAGGGCAGGTACTGCAGTTGGATAAAAATAATTTTGAGAGAGAAATCAACAAGCAGATTCAGCTGGGCTGGGCTGCATTCCGAAAACTGCGTAAGGTCTTTTCGTCGCCAATACCACAGAGCCAGAAAAGAAAGGTTTATAATTAGTGCGTCCTACCTGTAATGATCTACGGAGCTGAAACGTGGACACTTACGTACGATTTGTCTGATCCATTCGCTCAAAGTTGCTCAGCGATCTATGGAGAGAGTTATCCTCGGTGTTTCTTTGAGAGATCGAAGTGATTCGGCAGAGAACTAAAGTTACCGAAATAGCTCATGGAATCAGCAAGCTGAAGTGGCAATGAGCTGGGCATGTTTGTCACCGAACTGACAACAGGTAGAGAAGGAGGACATAAGAGTGGAGACCGCGTAGCGGCAAACGTAGTATAGGGCACCCCTGCAGCTTGGTAGAGCGGCGATATACACAAAATAGCTGGCAGTAACTGGATAAGAAAAACCGAGGAACGTGCTCAGTGATGTGTATTAGGAAAATCTTATGTCCATAAGTGAACTGATACGGGCTGATGATGATGGTGAAGATAATGTAATAAAATTGAAATTTTAAATTGAAGAAAAATATTGTAACTAACAAAATTTTCCAGGTAATTTATAATTTGTCACGCTAAAACGTGACAGAAAAGGGTGACCGAAGTTAGGAACATGAGGGTTTTTTTTAATTTAAAAGAAGAATCCAAGTAATGGTGAATAATGATTTGGGCATAAGATTAGCGACATATTTCTGCACTATATTATTGAACTGACTAAAATTATAAGAGTGCTATGATAAAATTAAGTATGCAAACGGAAATTAGAGAAGTCGTGATCCACGCGAACCGAAATTAGGTATTTTCGTTAATAGCTCGAAAACGGAACACGTTACACACCTCTTCTTCTGTCGACTGTCGCGGCACAGCTGACGAATGCTCACGATGCGATAGGGATGGCAATAATTCAATTAGCTAGTGTGGTATTCACCAGAGTTTGACCGGTGACAGAAATTAGGTGTAATGAAAGGACAAACATATATTTCGTCATTATGAAATAAATAAACCTGTTAAACAGATGATATGTTTTAAATAAGAAGGAATGATAATCCACCTCAAATATGTAACTACTAGAACGTATGAAATGTAGGTCATTTTGAATATATTCGTGATAGAATATGTAATTTTGGGTCGCGGACAGTGACGGAGTATTAGGAGAACGACTTTTAGAGAATAAATTAGCACATTATTTTACAGGAATATAAGAATTTAATACCCATCCAAATTAGATAATAGCTTGAACTTTCTATGAAAAATAAATCAACCCCGTAATATTGCAGATTAGCTAGATATTTGGCCGGACGCTCAAAAATCAGGCCCGCTGAGAATCACCGTATGGATGTATGTTTGTTACTCTCTCACGCAAAAACTACTGAATGGATTTTTATTAAACTTTACAATAATATAGCTTATACATCATAATAAAACATAGGCTACTTTTTACCGCGGGAAAATACCTTATTCCGACGGGAAAATCCGTTAGCGCGGGCGGAGCCGCGGGGCGGAAACCTAGTCACTACATAGTATAAAACAAAGTCGCTTTTTCTGTCCCTATGTCCCTATGTCCCTATGTCCCTCCCTTTGTACGCTTAAATCTTTAAAACTACGCAACGGATTTTGATGCGGTTTTTTTTAATAGATAGAGTGATTCAAGAGGAAGGTTTATATGTATAATACATGCATAATATACTGAAGGATAACCCACAATAACCATTTTCCCGTGCGGAGCCGGGGCGGGTCGCTAGTGTGAAATAAAGCAGAGCGTCGGTGGCCAAGTGGCTAAGCGGTTAACTTCTATTTGGAAGTTCGCCGGTTCAAGCCTCAAGACCAATGTGTTTTCCATTTACGAATTCGTATGTAAAGACTGACCAAAGAAATAAGAAGCCTGCTCTGGGGGCGCCACGTGTATACTTTTACGAATATGGCAACAATTTCCCTTATAAAATTAGTTCCATTGAAATTCCGCAATATGGCGAGGTTTCTTATTTCTTTGGTCGGGCTTTATGTATTCGTATTATTTCGTATGAAAGAAACAAAAAAAATCGGGAGGAAACCTGCACACAGCTGCTAAGTAATTAAATGTTGTGTGTGAAGTTGACTAACTCGCACCCTAATTCAGGTTAGGCTCGAGCCCCTCGGTGGGGACATAATAGGCTGTAAACGAACAAACTCTAGTTTTTCTCACACCTTTAGGATGTAAGCGTGACTGTACGTTCCCATTATAGATATAAAAATAGTAAGATAAAGCGTTGATAAAAAAGATAGTGTTCAGATATGAAAATACTCGATAATAGCCAATAGCAAGAGTGAAAGAGACAGACAGAGTTGCGGCGCAGGAGTGTGCATAAGGTGTAAAGATGAGGTAGGGAGGTGACGCACGATTTAGTGATGGGATAGTGATGCAATATTTCTGATATCGATATAATAAATTGTGTACAGAAAAGGTATCTGCAAATTTTACCTTCCACATGTTGACGCAATTGTAATGTTTAAATGGACATAATAAAAATTGTCTAGATTTACTGGTGAGTTTACACGTATTTGGTGTGATTTAATATATTTTTTACTATCAAAAAATAACCAAGCTTATTTAAATTTGCATTTGATTCATAATACATAAAAGAATTCAAATTAGAAATTCGATCAGTTTATTGCAAACTTTTTTCAAAGAAGAAAATTATTTAAGTATTTAATCTTTCCAATGCTTAAATAATATTTTAATACAATTATTAAAAGTAGGAAACTTACACAATTTGTATTTCTTGTTTTATCAAATAGATTAATTTTGGGCTTAACTAAGAGTCTAGAAAAAAAGGTAAAATAAGTACTAATTATTTGTATTTTAAATGCAACAGCATTTCGAAAATTGACTTATTAAAATACATGAAAATGGATAAAATGAGTCAGAACACATTATTTTATAATAACACCACCCTTTTATTTAATTTCATAATTTCGTTCAAATATACACCATTTAATATTATGTTTTATTTCACATAACTGTATCAATAAATATCTCAAGAAGAAATTATGACTCGAATACATTTTCCATAAACCTTAATTACGTTTATTCGTTCATTCGTTCATCAAATTAAAAGTATTATTTTACTTCACAGAATAATGCAAGTTTTCTATTCAAGAATCGACAGCTGCCATATATGTATAGAAATAAACTATCGATATCGATAACAAGTGAATTCCGCGTAAAACGTCACTAAAGGTCACGATCCAACGTCGACTCGAGAACGGGTTCTCGCAGATACATAATAATACCCTCAACACTCCACAGACAAAAATAAAGTGTCCATACAAAGGATATAAAAGGCTCACACTCAAAAAAATATATTTCAAAGAGGGCTGAATGATTCCACGCTCGCAGCCTGTAAAAAAAGTCAGATTAAAAAATTAAATAAAGGCGCGCATTCCACACGCTTTTTGAAATGAGATGGATAGGCGAATGAATGAATAGTTTGAATTTGGAGTGTTGGTTTATTTTATGAATTGGAGTCTAGCCCGTATAAAGCATTGTTTTTGAAAAGTGGCCAGTATTATGCCGTAGTCTGAAACAAAAAAAAAGTATATTTATTACAATATTTTTGAACCCAACTGGTAAAATCTTTACTTCCCTTCCCTACTAACTGTATGTACCTAATATTATAAATTCGAAAGTAATAATTGTTATATCTGTCTGTACATCTGTTTTTTACGCAGTTACGCTTTCACCCCGATTTTTAAAACATAGATAAAGTAGACTTTTGCAGAGGACATACGCTACCTTTTTTCCATGGGAAAATACCTCATTTCACGGGAAAAACTTTAGCGCGGGCAGAGGTGCTAAGCGAAAAGTTTTTATGAAACTTGGTAAAGAGATAGAATTAGACATTGTGGAAGGACATAGGCTATCTTGTACTGCGGGAAAATACCTTATTTCCACGAGGAAATCTGTAAGCGCGGGCGGAGCCGCATGGCGGATAGCTAGTAATATATAATAACAATATATTTCATACATTACGCCAGGGCTACGTTAATATAATATCCTTCCAAGGGTAGGGTGCGATTTGCATAGGTCAAGTTGGGCCAAAGACAGTAAAAGCTTCTAATGGCTCCGACATAGAATAACATTTATTAATTAAGTTCATCATAAAATCTTGAAATTCCCAAGTCTGGTGAAGGTTGTTTCGTCGATTTTATAATAAAAAAGTAAAATATATAAACAAAGTTTCTGAATACATGACTAACATTCATCATTCCAAAAATATTTCTATTTAAAAAAAAAATATAGTATATACCTATATTTTTTGTTCCATTTATTTATTGTATGGAAGTGGGATGTCATTTCGAGAAGACCGCAAAACTCATTATAGGTAGGTACTCGATTTTTATTTTAACATCTTATAATTTTCATGTTATTGTTGTTGAATCGAAACAAAAAAAAGAAATAATCTGATATCACGCTCCAGAGAAGTGGGAAAGGAAAAACGCGCTTTGAGTTACGGTCCGTCCGTAGTTTTAAAAATCTTTCATACCTATTCGAAATTTACAATCGTAATAAAATAATGATAAGTCCAAAATAAGTCACAAGAATAGTTGGTGATATTTTAATTTGTCCTGTCTGTACTTTAGCATTTATTTTAATCTTTGATATAAATAGCAATACACCATGATTTCGAGGGACCATTGCTTGCATCAAATTAAATGTAACGTTTGAAACCTTCTATCACAGACGGACATACAACCTATATCGAGCACATAATAATTTATGTTGCAGCCTGATACTTACTACCAACGATTTAGAGGACGAAAATTTGTACGTTTTATAACAACCAAGTCAGGAGTATGTGATGTAAGAAGTGATATAGAATATATCCAGACTTTTGTCAAATTTTATGTTTCTCTGTTTGTTTGTTTGAACGGGCTAATCTCCAAAACCGTTTAACCGATTTGAATAAAATATTGCATGGGGTACATTATATCCTCGGTCAACGTCTTAAATAGATTTTACCGTAGGAAAATTTCTCATTCCTGAAACTGCACGGAAAAGTTAAAAAACAACACGGGCGTAGCCGCAGGTGGACAGCTAGCCTTATAATATTTTAAATTATTCCAATATTAATTTTGTGAATAACATTTAATCAGTAATTTTCCATTGTCCTGTTCTTTTTATTATTTGTGTGGTCTTCTTTTATCATATCGGCTCCTTTTTCACCTACCATCAGTGTTGCAGCCATTGTATTGCCTCTAACTATATTAGGTATAACACTGGCATCTATAACTCTAACATTTTTTATCCCTTTCACTCTTAGCCTTTCATCAACAACGGCATTAACGTCATCAGCTTTACCCATTTTATTTGTTCCTACAGCATGGTACAACGTACCAGTCAAATGTCTTGCTATACATTTCAAAAACTCATCAGTAGTTTTGTCCACCTGCTTGCAAGCTTCTATTTCTATCCAGCATAGCTCTAATCCAAATCTTTTAAATGCTTCTGTATCTTTCAATTTTAGTGCCTTTCTCATTCCTTTAACTAATACTTCTAAATCTTTGTCATTATCAAGATAGTTGGCTATTATCCTAACATTATTATTTTCTAAAATTATTTCACCTCTGGATTTTGGTTGTAGTAACGTAACATAAATGATAATAATCATATAATTTTTGTTAAGTTCATTAAAAGATTTGTAAAATTGGTCAGAAAATCGGTGATTTATGAATATGTCAACTATGTTAGACTGATTTGGATAAACAACAATAAAATGATTTTGTATGTCAGGTGTTTCTGATTTAGGATCAGTCGTATTTATAAAAGATACAACTCTTTGAGGTCTTAAGTCCGATAAAGGTCCTTTTTTCTCAGTTATATAATCAAAATAATTTTTGAGTATGTTTCCAAGGGTATTACTATCATCAATGCTTTTAATTTTGAACATAATTGGAGCAAATATATGGTCTTGTAAGTTTTTTCCAACTGGCAAATTCATTTTTTCATTTTCGTTTAGTCCTTGCGGTCCAATTCCAGATTTAAGAAGTACTTCTGCAGAATTAATGGTTCCTGCAGATAAAATAATCTCTTTATTTGCTTTGGTATTGAATATTTTACTCTTATTTCGATTTGAATAAAATGTTACACTTTTGGCTATATTGCTTTCAAAAATAATTTTATCTACGTTTACGTTATGTATTACAGTTAAACGCTTATTTTGGTTTAAAGGTTTCAAAAATGCATTAAAACTGCTATATCTTTGGCCATCCTTTGTGGTAGTAGATGCAATTCCTACACCAATTTGCTTTGGTCCGTTGATATCCTCGAGAATAGGTATTCCAATTTCTTCATTTGCCTCAAGCAGAATTTTTTCGATAGCATGATTTTCTTTATTATACTCCAGATTAATATTGTCTCTAGTGACATTCCCTTTATTTATAAATGTTTTGGTATCTATGAAGTATTTTTCAATGTCTTCGTATTTCCATTCTTTAAGCCCCCAATTATCATAGTCTTTTTTGTTTCCAATAACGTAGTACATTCCATTGATGCTGCTGGTACCTCCTAAAACTTTACCCCTGGGCCAGAAGCAGCGATGTTCTTTATAATTAAGACAGGCGTTTGTCAATGGTTCCGTACGGAAATTCCAGTCCTCTTTAGTTCCGTAGTTATTTATAAAAAGGGCGGGAATCTGTAAAAAATATATAACATATTAATTAGTTGTAGTAATCACATGCAATAATTTAAAGTAATAGATTCAATTGGCAAATATGTAGCGAGATCTAGTAGATACACAGTTCTTAATGAACATACTTGCAATTACCAACGTATTTGTACGCTTAAACCCTTTGTTCGCACAAAGACAGATTCTCTTAAAGACAGATTCTCATAAGGACAAAGCTCATAAAGATGGAAATGGTACAGTTTTACACACCATTCCTTAATAAGGTTGCAGTAGGTACAGTACAGTGCCATTCACACATACAAAATTAATTTAGTTTTACAAAATAATATTTTAATAAAAAAATAATCTAAATTTTTTTACAATGATTCAAAGTGATTATAATTTCAAACTTGGGTCATCATCATCAAAAGACGTCCACTGCTGGACAAAGGCCTCCCCCTGTGATCTCCACAACGATCGGTCCTGCGCTGCCCGCATCCAGCAGCAAACCCAGACCTTTACCAGAACAATACAATTTATGGGTAGGTGCAGAAAATATAGAAATACTTAAAATACACGCTTTAGTCGACCACCCTGGCCCAGTGCGAGTTGTTCGACTTACCACATCTTTACATTTCTTCGTAGATATGTGCAATTTCCTGCTTAATGATTCTGTGGCTAATGTACTAATCGCTAAATTACTCATTAATTTATCTGTCAATTTCATTATTGTTACTTACTGTATTATCGTCTCCGATATGTGCCAAAACAAACAAATTACAAAGTATTATCTAATTACAAATATTGTTTGGTCAACCAAATATTAAGTCACAACAAAGAAAGTTCACAGAGGTTAAGCAAATACTTTGACCGACGCTACATAAAGCAGCTTTAAAAATTGTGACATCGGCACGTGACTGACACAAGCCTACGTCATTTTGCGCTGTTCATCCTTGTCTATTACACGCATTCGACAAGGATGAATAGGCAAAATGACGTATTATCGTGTCAGTCACGTGGTCTAATGGTGAGACAGACCTTGTTTTCTTAGACCATGCCTTGTGTCGAAACTGTACGACCAATCAGGCTTCACCGGACTTGCGGGGGAGCGGAGGACTCTACCCCAGAGTAGTGATGTACCAACGCGTCTAGGGGCGGCTCGAGGGAGCCTCGGACCTAGGCCTAGCGCGTTGATACGGAAAAACATCGTGAAGGAGACGAAGCCTGAAGGGTACTAAGTGCTTAGAGCAAAGAGCTAGAAAACCTGCGCTTTCTTCTATCTCCTTTCTTTATTCTGAAACTTACGGACACCAGCTACATCTGTCTTGTTCATATAGGTACGAACTTTTGATAGATATCGTATTACTAAAAAATATTCTATATTCGTTTGGTACCTACAGAAGCCAGCTCATGCAGTTGGACATTCGCACTACGAATTTCACCCCTACCGCTACGGAATACGGGCGCTCTCAAGGTCAACATATCCAGCCGCATGTGCTAGCTACTGTACATTAAAAATATCACACGTTAAAATCGCCGACTCGATCAATAGTTATTAATTTATTTTTCAAATAGGTAAGGAGATCTAAATACCATGCATGACATATATTATGTAGTTAAAAACTACTTATACTACTAATTTGTACACACAATCAGTACGTGTAATGCACCGTAATTCTCTCCCTTATGCAACGGATTTAAGAACTGTGCAAAGTCAAAAGTGTACAGCTTATCGTGCTCTTGACTTTACAATAAAATAATAAACTCTCTATTCTGGGGAATTCCCCTAAACATCAGTCCATACTGACTGATACCTACTATCAATAAAAAAATAAAAAAATATACATATAGCTGTATCCTGTCGTTTTTAATAAGAAGATAACAACACGCAAGAAAAAAAAAAACGCATCTATGGCAGTAAAAGAATAAATGAAAATTATGTACCTACATTACCTATACGTTGAATTTGTATACCTCTTACTTATATCTTTAATAAAATTTACGTTTTTTAGGGTTTCGTAACCAAATGGCAAAAAAACGGAACCCTTCACTATTATTAAAACATCGATCAAAGTTACAACGAACTACAAGAACATTTATATTATTATGTTACTTGCTTCTACGGAACCTTTCATGGGCGAGTAAAACTCGCACTTGGCTGCTTTTTAAATATCAAACTATATTAACAGCTTGATTACAACTATTAGTCGGCATATAATTGTTTACCTAGACAAATAATTATCTGACTGCAGTAACCATTGGGCTGCGACATAAATAAATTTCAACTCAATCTATCCAGTTTTGAACTTTCATCATTTACCGACTTCAAAAAGGAGGTTGTAAATTTTTTAACGAATAACTCATGCATTTACCCGAGAGGGAAACGCTAGTAAACAGATAGCTTCTTCATATTGCTTCGTCAGTCGGTTAAAATAACAACAGGGTAGCTTTGTGCGTTGTTTGTCACATTCATTAGTATAATTATACTCACAAAATTAAAGTTCACAATATCATTCAGTACCTCGTACTAGTAACACTAGTCCGATAGAAATATGATTATGTAATTATAAATAAATATAATTGGACTACAAATTGATTTGACTACAAAAGGAGAAAAGTGTAAAATGAGGAAGATCTTTTTCAAAATGGGTAAGCATATTTTAACATCTATGTATATTAGTGGCGATCAGTTATATGGATCCATTTGAGTAATTAGGTCAAAATAAGATCAGTTTTTGCATAGCCAAGTGTGTCCAAATCTGACTTAAGAATATTAAGTAGGTACCTAATCAAGTTACAATTAAAATTGTTTTTTTTTTATCATTTTTTTTATAAATTCCATTGATAAATATAAAAAACAGTCCAATGATCACAATCCAAAGTAAAAAAGAGACAGTTACAAAATAATATCGTTTGTCAATGAATAATATGATCTAGTATCACTTGTGTGTTTATCCGTCCGCCCGTACCTCTGCGCTTATGTCCTCAGAAACTACTGGATCGATTTTAAGTTGTTTAGTAAACGTATACAAAAGACTGACCCAAAGACGAACGTGATACGTGCACCACATGGTCCAAGAAAACAAGGTCTATCCGTTAGACCACGTGACTGACACAAGCCTACGTATTTTGCGCTGTTCATCCTTGTCTATTACACGCATTCGACAAGGATGAATAGGCAAAATGACGTAGAAATTACGTAGGCTCGTGTCAGTCACGTGGTCTAATGGTTAGACCTTGTCTTCTTAGACCATGCGTGCACCACATATTTCGACCCAATCAGTCTAGTTCAGCGGTCGGCAACCTTTTGGTAGGCAAGGGCCACAACAAGTTGGCAAAATAAACTAAAGGCCGCACTTGTGATATTAACCCCAGAAGCCCAATATACCTATGTATTAATTGGTCATATTCATATCCCACAGAAAAAATAAAAATGCTATTGAAAATTGTTAAAACAAACTTAATTTAATTCATACACGTAATACCTAATTACATTATGTTTATACGTTTGGGCTTTATAGCTAGAAAAATAATTACCGAAAATAATTCAGAAATGAAAAGTACCTACTAAATAGGTAACTATGCAAAAGCATTTATTTATACAAAGTTCAGAGCTTTTGAGAGCATCATTTGATTGGAGATCAATCACGTTCAGTAATGCATTTGTCCATTATTATTGGCGCTCTTATCCATTAATTAATGCATTTATTTTGACATTTATTACTTTTTACAAATCTTACACGGGCGTTGCCGACCGCTAGTCTAGTTATATTCAGATGATGAAGATTATCGTATTCATAGGACCCTGTACCTACATATGAGTTTACCTCGCACTTGAACGGTTCTTTTTTTTTTCAGATAATATCAACATCGCTTGGATCATTTTGCTGATGGTTTCAATTGTTCGCAATGAAGAATGCAGTTTTGAATGGTCTTATTGTCAACCGTATGAAGCTGTATGCCAAGGAACTAATCTATTTGAAATTCCTACATTATTTTACTGCAATGGTTATGGTCATGCAACCACAAAATCTATTGAGATCCTTACTCTAACAGACAGTAGTGAACAAATAAATAAGATTCAAAATATTGCAGAATTTCATAACCTGAAGATAATAACTGTTGAATACACTGGCAATTTGCGTGAAGTAAATTTTAATAATTTGCTAGATTTGACTCATCTAACAGAAATAAAGGCTTCTCACAATAAGATACAAAGTATAATATCGGGACTAGGTTACCTAAATGACGTTGAAAGTATTGATTTCAGTTACAATTATATAGAAACCATCCCGAATAATTGTTTTGCTATATTTCCACGTTTAAAAACGTTAGATTTGTCTCACAATATTAATAATAAATTTAACATACTAACATTTGAAGGTGTCTCTAACTTAGAAAAAATTGACATTTCTTATAATAAAATCATAGAAATCGAAAACAGTTTTATCTGGTTCGTAAATCTCAAAGAATTGTTAGTAAATAACAATAATCTAACGTCTATTACTGAGCTAAATTTCAAAACTACAATAAAATTACAGAAATTAAATTTAAGTTTCAATCAATTGAATGAAATAGAGGAAAATTCTTTTCAAAATCTCCCAAGTATTGAAGAATTAGACATTAGCAACAACAAATTAACAAAAATATACAAAAATTTGTTCCAAAATAATACTAACATGCACACATTATCTCTAGCAAATAATCCATTACAAGTTATCGAACCCTTCGCATTTCACGGATTAAATATAACACATTTAACAATCAACGAAATTCATCTGAAGGGATCTATACTAAAAAGAACCTTTGATGGTATTTTTACAGATGAGTTAAATTTGAGTATGAAGGAAATATCTTCTTTGGAGTCAGAAGCTTTCTCAGGCATGCAAGTACGGGCTTTAAATTTGAGTAATAATGAGATAAGAAACATATCTACAACATCATTTACATCTGTAGAACTTTTGACAGAACTAGATTTATCCAACAATAAGTTGAGGGCTATTGAATTTGAATCTACTACTTTAAAGCAACTAATTACATTTTCTGTACGAAACAATTATATTTCGAAGCTCTCTAAAACTACGTTACAAAATTTGGAATCATTAGTAAAACTTGATTTGTCCCACAATAAAATCTCTGGATTGGAACCTGAAATCTTTTTGAAAATGAACAAATTGGAATACTTAGACTTAAGTTATAACATGTTAGCGAACTCCTTAACTTCTTTTAGTTTTAAAGGACTTTCCTCAGTAAAAAACATTATGTTGAATAATAATAGATTTATTTTGATCCAGAATAATACCTTTAATGGATTAAGATCTCTCAAGTTACTAAATTTATCCTATTGTGAAATCGCTAAAATTGAGTTTGACGCTTTTAATAACACTAGTGGTTTAGAAGTACTAGATGTGTCGCACAATTTATTACAGAACTTTGTTATAAATTCTACTTCTGTTGCAACAGTAAAACAATTGTATTTGAATGACAATGCATTGAACAATTTTACAGAAAAAATAATCAACGTAGAATATTTAAATCTAGCCAATAATAACATCGTAAATTTGAAAACAAATGCATTCGCCTCCATAAAAAACTTAAAACAATTAGACTTATCTTCTAACAATGGAATAGAATTTGAAGACATATTTATTGTTGTACCAGTCATTACTGAAATTAAAGTGACAAATATAAAAAAGCGATTTGACTTCAAAAATGTTGTTAACACTACTATAATGCAACTAGATATGTCTTACAATGACATAGATAATATTAATGGTGTTTTTATTTATAAAATACAGGGAGTACAATATCTGAACTTGATGTCAAACAAACTTACTTTTATTGATAAACATTCGTTACAACGCATGCCTGCCTTAAAAAGTCTCAATTTAAGTTATAATTTAATTACTTTCATACAACCTGGATCTTTTCTTCATGTAAATGCTTTAGAAACCCTTAATTTACATAAAAATATGTTGTCTGCTTTACAATATGGAGTATTGGATGGTTTGTATGAATTAAAAACATTAAATTTATCCAATAACGTTATACATGAATTTGCGAAAACTTATATCCTTAAAGCACCCATGATAACTTTAATAGCACTAGATGATAATGTTATTGAAAATATAAAATTCGATGAATTTATACATTCTGAAATCAAACTAATTACAATCGGCGGTAATCCAATCTCTTGTCATGTTATTGCAGATATCAAAAACCGTCCAGGGATGTTGAATATATCTGCAGAAACGTTAGATTACCACAGTGAAAATGTTGATGGAATAAAATGTGTAGCGAACTCAAATTTCAGTAGAAATGTATCAGTTCTTACCAACGAAACTAGCGTAAACGCTAATACAGCAGCATTTTGGATATTTGCTAAGGCAATCGATAGTTTTAGTAAATCAGTGCAAAAATTTAGCTCTTCTCTTGAAAGTGATATAACGGATAAAGATAGCGTGCAAAAAAATATTTTAAATATTTTGAATTCTATAGATAATAATACAAAAAGTTTGGCTCAATCGGTCTTTGTAAACAATAATAAATCGATCCCACTTGAAAATACCAAAACAAATAATAGTTTAACTTTAGGGACTTCAGAAACCAACACAATATCAAACGTAGATAAATTAAATACAAATAATGAACTAAAATACAGTATTAACACATTAAACGAAGAAAAAAACAAAATTTTAAAAGAATTACATAACTATTTCATGAATTTAAAACAAGAAAGCACAGCAAAATCAGATGTTCAGAAACATTCAGATGGATATGGAGATCTGAAAAGTGTTCTATATTTTGTTTCCGCTTGTTTGACTATATTAATAATACTATCATTATCTTTCATAGTATACAAAATTCTGACATCTGTAAAGCCGTTGCAAAGGGGTTATCTATGCCGCAGCAGTAGGCAGCCGCTTGATAATGTTATAGAATTGCAAGATAATCAGATGCAGTAGATAGCTGAAATTCTCCTTTTATCATTTACCTAATTGAAATTAAAATGATTTTTATTCAAAGCAAGGTTTTTTTATTGTAAGAAAAAAAAAACAAAAAAAAATTGCAAAAAAACACACAAAAACAAAAAGAAACATTATTTGACGTCAAAGTTAATGCTGGCCATGGTTGTTGTTTTAAAATATTAGACACATATTTTTCTAGAAACATATAATATAGGTTAGTATTTTAGCATATGAAAGAAGAATGTGATGTTTCGTTTTGTTACATACAAAAAATTCACATTCTTCTGTCATAATAATATGTCGAATTAATTTTTAAATGGCTCTTTTTTAAAATGATTTCTTCGTGAAATGTAAACTTTATGCAATGTATACTTAGTACCTATTGAATCTATGAATATAAAAGAATAATCATAATAATATACTACAACATGAGAAAAATCATATAATTATTGTATATTATATTATTATACTTATAATAGTAATTTAGGGCTTCTCAACCAGAGATTTAAAGTAAAGTATTATATTTTGACATAATAATAATAATAATTTTCTTTGTCGTAATTGCATCCACAAACTTATACATAACATTAAGCGTATACCTACTGTTAACTATTAAGTTGTAATTATCGTATGGTAAAATTTGTTTATAAATGTACTATTCATTTGTAGAGTAAGTTTATTTTTGCTTGTGTGGTTTTTGTAATAATTTTTGAAACAAACTCAATTTTGTTTTTGGATTCAAAAATATAAAACAATATTAGTATCCAATTTATGCCAAATACTCGTAGTTTTGTTTGAAATAAAATAAAATATTTATTAAGTGATTTGTGTTTGTTTTATTTGAAGTAAGTATAAAAAGTTGGAAACTTATATCAGAATATTTTAAAAGATTTTACTTCCTTCAATAAGTATTGCCTTAGTGAAGTAGTTACATCGCCAATGTAATTGATTCGATGTTACTGAGAACCTTCATGTAGAAAGTTGGTTGTTTTCTTCATTACAGTTGTAAGGTAATCATCATTAACAGCTCATATATGTCCCCACCGAGGGGCTCGAGCCTACCCTGAAATCAGGGTGAATAAAGCCTTTATCGACCACGCTGGCCCAGTGCGGGTTGGTCAACTTCACACACAACCCTTGAATTGATTCGCAAGTGTGTGCAGGTTTCCTCACGATGTTTTCCTTCACCGTAAGAGCGTCGAATAAACGTACATAAGAATTAGAAAATCGAAAACACATTGGTACGTGCCGAGGTTCGAACCCACGAACTTCCGAATGGCAGTCAACGGCCCTAGCCACTTGGCCAAGGCTTGTTAAGGTCATCCACTAACCTCAATAAATTGGCTCGAGAAGCTGTCAAACGCGACATATTGACAGAACTACTATGGCACTAATGTCACTATGTCGCGTTTGACAGCTTCTTGAGCCTGTCGCTTCTTACATAGTAAGCCTACAGCTGGGTGCCGCCTGGCATAGGTAGGTATATTCTGGAGCTCTGGCGCGGAGTGCGCCAGGTCTTACTATACTCTAAAACTCACTTCAGTTCCAAGTGTTGGGTTTCCACCGGCTTCCAGGAGAAGCACCTTCCAGTCTTCAACCTCCAGGAGTCTGTTGGCGACCAGCGCGCCAGCAGTACCAGCTCCGACGATGATGAAGTCATAGGTATTTTCTGAAACAACAATTTTCAATTTGAACATTTTGTATTGTAAGACCGTCTCTGTTCCACTTCCACCACAAAATAACTAATCTATCTTCTATCTTCTCCTATATATATCTATACTATATTAAAAGTGAAGAATCGGCGTGTCTGTACATTGATTTGTTTTTCAGAAAGCTGATTGTAGGTGCTAAAGGGAGTGTAGCTAAACACAAAAATACAAATTTTGAAAAAAATGCCGTCTGTCTGTCTGTCTGTTTGTACACGCTAATTTCTGGAACTACTGGTCGGATTTTATTGAATCTTTACAATAATATAGCTATCAGAATAACACATAGGCTACTTTTTACAGCAGGAAAATACTTCTTTCCCACGGGAAAACCTGTGAACGCGGACGGTAAACCGCGGCGGCTACCGCCTAACCGCTGCAATTGCTCCGGCCCCTGCAACCGCCTCCAGAGCTAACCGCTTAATGCGAAAGTACAATCTATTCAATAACAATATGCAATTTCTTTTCTTTTTCATTTGTCCCTATTGGGAACAGGCAAAGGCATTAAGCCATACAACCGTCGTCTTCAGCCATTTCTTACAAATCCGAGTAAGAAAAAAATATGTATTCAGTTGTTTCATTTCTTTTCCATTATTAATATTATAAATTTGTTTTTTCTGTTTAGCATTTACCATAGGCAGTACAGAAATTGAAATCTGACACCAGGGTCGATGACCTTTCAAACCACATATAAAGAAGTTTTAATACTCACCAGTTAATTCTTGCAACTCTTCTTCATTATGTTCTTTGAACAAGTCAGGGGCGAGTAAACATTGGCTCGCTAGAATCGTTTGAAGAGTACTAAACATGAGCGGACCTACGGTTTGATACCCCTGAGCTACCGTAGTCGAAAGATTTGGATCGCAAGACCACATCCCTGTTCTGAAAAAAAAAAGTTTACTTCTATCAAAATTATTTCTATCATCATCATGTCATCATTTATTTCAGCTTATGATGAACAGTTTCCGTAGCATAGTAGTAAATGGCTCGCCCCACATTACGGAGGTTCCGGGTTCGAATCCCGGTGGGGATCCGTCGAACAAATATAATTTTTTGAGACTTTCCCCAGTTTGATTAGGACATTGTAGGTTGAATAGATCGTCGGTGGCTAAGTGGCTAGGGCGGTTGACTTCCATTCGGAATTTTGCGGGTTCGAACCTCGGCACGTACCAATGTATTTTCGATTGTCGAATTCATGTGTACGTTTATTCGACGCTCTTACGGTGAAGGAAAACATCTTAAGGAAACCTGCACACACCTGCGAAGTAACTCAAGCGTTGTGTGTGAAGTTTACCGACCCGCACTGGGCCACTAAGTCGACTAAGGCCTATTCACCCTGATTTCAGGGTAGGTTCGAGCCCCTCGGTGGGAACGTATATGAGCTGTTAATGACGATGATGAGGCTGAATCACTTGATTGTCCGAAAAGAAAAAAATATTCCGTGTTTCGGAAGGCACGTAAAGCCGTTGGTCTAAGCTACCATCTACACGGATGCAATCGTTACATGAGCCATGTCCTGTGCCTTAGGCGGCTCAATGATTCTGACACCAGGGTTTGTGAGGTTGGTAAACTCGAAATTGAGCCGAAAAGCGATGGCAACCGTTCTTAGTTAGCTAACATAAGTTCGTAGTAATATAAAGATATAACTTACTAGCGACCCGCCCCGGCTCCGCACGGGAAAATGGTTATTGTGGGTTATCCTTAAGCATATTATGCATGTATTATACATATAAACATTCCTCTTGAATCACTCTATCTATTAAAAAAAACCGCATCAAAATCCGTTGCGTAGTTTTAAAGATTTAAGCGTACAAAGGGAGGGACATAGGGACATAGGGACATAGGGACAGAAAAAGCGACTTTGTTTTATACTATGTAGTGATGTTATAATAGATAGAACTTATGTTAGCTAACTAAGAACTACATGTTTTATTAAAGGTAATTAAATTACGAGTAATCTTACTTGTTACAAGATTCCTTACCACTGCAAAATGTACGTGTTTTCCCTACTAAAGTCCATCGACTACTGTCCACTTTTGTTTACATTCTGATACAATACAAATGAACATGACAGAGCTGATAATGTGGTAGAATGGGCATAGTAAGTATGACAATTCCAAGATCTATATTCTCAAGACATCGACCTTAGATAGTAATTATCATACTAATATTATGAAGTGAAATGATTTGTATTTTTGTGTGTATGCTTTTCCGAACCTGACGACGAAATCACTGATGCAGTTAAAGCAGCCAAAGAATTTAGATTACACCTAACACAACAATGTAACAATGCCGCGTGGGGCGCGGCCAAAATAAAAATTAGAGATGTGTAGGTACACTATTTGGTATTCTGCGCCAAGATTAATTAGGTGTCCAATTAATTATGCCAATGAGTGTTTATACAAAGTTTCAAGAAAATTGGCGCTATTTAAATTTCTTCCCATACAAAATTTGATACCAATTTTATGCATAAATGGCGATAATTCGATTTTCTGTACGAAACGTGATAAAATAAAAATATACGGGACTTTTTATTTTAACTGATTAAAAATAACCCTGAATAAGGTACCATACTAAATTTCATTTGAATCGGTCCAGTAGTTTAGGAGATCAGCCCGTACAAACAGACAAACAGCAAAACAAAAAATTTGAAAAAATCTGGTTAATAATATGGTCTATATCACTTCTTACACCCCCCCTGACTCGGTTTTATGCATTTTACGGTAAGCAAGCAAGCAACCAAGTACGGTTTAGTCGTTATACTTCCATAAAGCCCCCTGATATGCATTTAGACGCCATAGATTATAAGCTTCTCTCTATACCCTTGTCAAAATTACCTCCGTTTTGTCAGTTTTCAGCCGCCATATTTGTCCTAAAAAAAGATAACTGCACGTCACCCTCATCAAGCTCAAATAAATTAGTATGAGCGAAATATTTGCGGTGTTTCGGTAAGCACAATAACTTTGTGCACCATTGTTAGCACGTAAGACCGTGTTATGAAATTTTGGGCTACGGACTATATAAGGTGCGTTTCCATTAACTCACGATTATATTATCAGATGTCTATTTACTTTCTTCTTCTTCTTTACACTTAAGAGCCACGTTTTTGTCAGTGGAGTCTACACCATTCTGCTCTGTTTATTTTAAGCATTTATTAATAAGAATAACGGGCAAAATTGGTTTTGACGGGCGGACAGACACACTTACCAGTGATTTAAAGGAAGTTGTCAAACCCTTATAACTTAATTGTAACAAAAAAAGAAACCACATTTTCCAGCAGAAAATTACTTTGTTTAAAATTCCTTGGATATCTTTGATAAATACGAGCCAAATTTCACTTAAAAAACCTGTTTTTTGACCTTTTTTCCAAATTTTTCTTCTGTTGACCCCCTAAATATACTAGCCAGTGTTAGATTTTACAAGTTTAAAAAAAACTTTCTTGTTATCTTCACGATTCAATGGGAAGTTATCTAGTAGCAAATTAAGAAAAATAACCTTACAAAATAGCTCAACAGATGGCACTAGTAAATAGTTAGGTAATCAATACCGAAGTATTGGATTTTAAAAAAACATTCAAATTAATCAACTTATTATCCTAAAATTATTCTCAGTCAGAGCCATGTACAATCTGACAGAGAAAAAAATATTTTACAATAAATCTTATTTTTCTCATTATTTTACTAGCGTCATCTATGGAAATCTTAAAGAAAGCTCTTTTTTTTAAATTTCAAACTGTCAGAAAATCTCCCATTTTGAATGAAAGATATTTTGTGAGCTGGATGAAAAAAAAGGTCCCTCGTCAACAACAATCTAAACAACGACAGAGTTAGTGGTATATAAGACTCTATAAAAAAAATACAAAAATAGGTAGAATTTGTTATTTTCTGTAAAAAATATCCGTTAGTGTGAAACCTTGCGTTTACAAGATGGCATTAACTTACCATAAATATAGGTCTACCAGGATCTAAGAGCAAAAAGGGAAAAAATTAGTTTTTTTAAGTTTATAGGGAGTTTCTTCGACATTTTTATCACTTTTTAAAGGAAATTTGAAGCTTACCCCAAAACAATTTCTCGAAATTTCAGTTGACTGATGAAATTTTTTTTGTTTCCATATGAAAATCGCTATGTTTTAATTTTTTTGCCATCAGATCCTGGTAGACCTATAGACTAGTGTAACTAGTATTATATTATCTGTGCCTATAGCAATGGAAACGTGCACATCCGTGATTTATGTCCCTTGAGTGTTGCCAGCGCAATATTTAATTATTCCCCGCAGTTCGACGAGTCACTGTAATTTTGTGTTGTCAGCAGTTTTAGGTAAGTTTAAAAAAAAGTAAGGGTCTTATCACAACAAAGGGTCTTATCAAATTTAAGCACGCGTTGAGCATTAATCTAAAAAATCTACTAAGTGATTTTTCATGATTTCAATAACATTGATTTTTTATCAGAAAGTAAAAATATGAGTGTAGCAGTCTTTAAAAGGAAATTTAAAACGATGTTATTTGATCTAATGTAATAAATTATATATAATTTTATATTTATAGGTTTTGTTTAGGAACATTTAATTAAGTAATTGTGCGTAGCGCCAACAAACTGTTACCTACAGTTTGGCGCGCAACATTGTAAATAACTATGTTAACATGTTCTTGGAAAATAAATAAATAATAATAATAATGAGTTTTTAGACAAGCAAGTTATTTTATGGTATAACCCTAGATGTTTTACAATAAAATGATTATTAATCCCACTAATATTATAAATGCGAAAGTTTGTGAGGATGGATGGATTAGGGATGAATTTATGTTTGTTACTCTTTCACCCAAAAACCACTGAATGGATTTTAATTAATTCTTACACGTACGCTAACTTTTACCGTGGGATAATCCCTTATTCCCACGGGACAAACAGCGCGGGCGGAGTCGCGGGTCGAAATCTAATAATGGAAATCTATTCTCTTTACACAACTAATTAATAACAATAAAGGAAATAATAATAATAATAATATTGTATTTATTTACTTAACAAGAATAACTATGAATTAATTGAATTTAATAAATTGACGTATCAATTTGCCCTATTTTAGCCCGTTGACTTCCATTCAGAAGTTCGTGGGTTCAAAGTTTCAAACCTCGGCACGTACCCATGTGTTTTCGATTTTAGAATTCATATGTACGTTTATAACATCGTGAGGAAACCTGCACACACTTGCGAAGTAATTCAAAGGTTGTGTGTAAAGTTGACCAACCCGCACTGGGCCAGCGTGGTCAACTAAGGCCTATTTACCCTGTAGTCAGGGTAGGCTCGAGCCCCTCGGTGGGGACATATACGAGCTGTTAATGAAATAAATAATGAAAAATTTTGGAATAATAAACTACATCAGAGTCAAGTGCGAGTTTTTTACTCACGAAACGCGCTCGATATTGACAACGTAAACGTGCATTTAGTATGGAGAAATTTTAGTTCAGCTAACTGTCCACAGATGGCGTAGTTCCAATTCCATACAAAATCGCGTTTACTCTTTCGATATTGAGCGCGTTTATTTTGGTTGCAAAACTCGCACTCGGCCCTCTGGGCAATTTTTACCACGGGAATGTGTCATCTAACTAAAAGGGTTCAACCCCACACAATAATAGGTTCTAAGTACAGTCGCCTTTCCGTGGTGCGTCGCAGTTAAGCATAGCATTGGCTGGGCAGGACATTAACCCAAATATGTGTACAGCTTTTACGCACGCGACTGTACCACAACACAACTTGCTAATTACATTACAATCAGGAAATAACAGCCTCCGTGGTGTAATGGTGTAACTCTCGCCTCTCGTTACAGAGGTTCCCGTTTCGAATCCCGGGTGGAGCACTGGTCAAACAAATATCACCTTTTGATACTATTCCTAGTTTGGTCTGTGGTTTGGTTAGGACATTGCAGGCTGAATCACCTGATTATTTGACCAGAAAGAACGTTTCCGTGCTTCGGAAAGCACGTTAAGCCGTTGGTACCGACAATTATCTACGGATTTAGTCGTTACACAAGCCATGTCGTCGGTAGTACGCCTGCCTTTGAAAAATAGGGTTGCGGATTCGAATTCCGCCCAGGACAAAGTGAAATGTTGTATTATTGTTAGTGCCTTTTTTATTTTTATTTATTTATTTATTTATCAGCTGTCTGGCCGCCATAGTACAGGCTCTGTCTAGTTTGGGGTAAGATGGCCGTATGTTCTCACACATATTTATTCCTCGCATGTTTATTTTATTTTATTCACATTTTTCTATTCTAATTTTCGCCCAAAATTGTAGAAATGTTTCCAAAACACAACAAAGTCTGATGAGATCCTCAGGCGAACCAGAGTCATCGACATAGCCCGAAGAATCGGTATTTAAACTTATGTGGAAGCGGGCGAGGCACATTGCGTTTAGAACCGACGAACGTTGGAGCAGAAAGGTTATTGAATGACGACCGCGCGTCGGAAGACGTAGTGTTGGCAGGCCCCCACGAGGTGGACCGACGATCTGGTGAGGGTCGCGGGAAGCCGCTGGATGCGGGCCAAGCAGGACCGATCATTGTGGAGATCCTTGGGGAAGGCCTTTGTCCAGCAGTGGACGTCTACGGGCTGAGATGATGATGATGGTGATGACAATAAAGTTCATACCATAGATCAGATCATAATAACAGTATCAGGAATCGACGAGGTATAATCGCAAAGAAAAGTAGTTAATATCGGTAAAAGTCCGGTGTACACCCGCTGGCGAAGTTTGCCGTTCTGTCACAATCAATCACGAAGTTGCCGACGCAGCCCGCGGTACACCCGCACGCGACAGTGGAACGCTTTATGGGGTGCAAAAATAGATTGGATTCTGAGTAAAAAAGGGATCGAATTCGATGTTTGATTTTATGACAGCCTTTTTTTCAGGACATTACTTTTATAACTTTTCCGGGATTTTTGTGAAGTTTATATTTCAAATTAATGATATTTTTATCAAATAACTTACCTATTATGATATAAAACATTGATTATATTCTCTATATTGGTACAATAATGGAAGATGCAAATATTTAAAAAATAATTTACTGACAAATTCTCATGCTAAGAAATATTGAAATGAGTACATTAAATAATATTACGAAACTTTTCTATGATACTTCTACAATAATATTACGAGTACATTTCTATGTTAAAATTATACTCAACACGAACAATTAATATTCAATGAGCTCAAATTACTTATAGAATATAATGCAATATACAATATTCCACACAAAAATACACAAAAAAGAATAGCAATACTAACAACTAAAGGCGGCTTTATTGCTAATGTAGAAATTTCTACCAGCAACCCTCTAGTTTCATTTATTTCTCGAAACACTTAAGTATTCGACTGCCGGCGATTAATCCGAAGATGTGGTGGTGAGTAACTATAATAAAATAAAAGTCAATATTGTTTTGGTGCGAAATTAACGCGTCCCTGATTGAAGAAACTTGCCGGCAGAACTTGACAGAACTTTTTTTAACTTACACAAGTAGGTAAACTTGGCCACAATAAAAAGGGCCGCTTATAAAATCTTTAATAGATATAGCTCTATGAAACAAAAAATAAATCAAGTAGGTATATTTGATTTAAAAAAAAATACAGTTTAATCTTTATACTTAGTTTTAGAAGGTTAGAAGAAAGCACATGTTTGAAACAAAATTAACACAATACTACACAAGAAACAATAAGAAAAATAATAGAAAAAACGTAAATATTAATATCACTTCATTTTTATTCCTTACCTAGTGCCTAAAATCTGTATTAAAAATATCTCTATAAGTATAAAAATACTCTTTAAAAAAACACGTACATAGTCAAGCCACCAAAAAAAGCGGGAACCATAGTCCATAACATAACAAAAGAAAAAAAAACAAATAAATAATCAGAAATAGCTAGAAGTTGGTCAAGCTTTGAACTTATCATACGCTAATCTGTATTTACGGTTGAGCTGTCAAATAACTCGTCGTACAATGACTGTTTCATGTTAAAATGATATAAAACCCACGATTTTGTACGGTCAAGAGTTGGGTTTGACAACCTTAAAAGTCAGTGTAGACGAGCAACAATCTAACTGCAAATTGTGGTTCGCCTGCCGTTTATACGCAGTTGATATGAGCAGCCCTTTGAGGGGCTGCCAGATTGTCAAATAATGGTTTGAGATACTTAAAAATAAGACTAAAATAGCAATTACTCTATTACTTTTTTAAACTTTACTTTTATACATATTGACGATCATACTACGGATGTCCTTTTTTATACCATTGTAAAAACGTGTATAATCTTGTAGTATGTGATAAATAAAACTAAATTAAACTAACTAAAATCATAATTGCATACAAAATTACCGTCTTTATTGTTGTCTATTTAATTTTTCAAATAAATTAAGCTTTTTATGTTCTTTTCCTTATAAATCGGTAACTTTAAGTATGCTTATAATCTTCAATGTTTAAAATACTGTAAAGACGCTACACAGTATTAAATAGTGTAATTTAAAATTAAACGACGCTCGTCTGTAGGGATTTTTTATTAGGTATTGTTAATTTTGTTGTAAAAGGTTATTTCTAAAACTTGACCGGCAGATTTTTCCCAATCAATATTTTTTATATTTTATGTCAACTCGACCAATAATATCTTATATCAAAAAACCTTAGTACATTTTGCTAATTTGCTCTAACACTACGGAGACATTTGTCAAGTAGGGTAAACGAACGTACCTCTATCAACTTAACACAAATACCAACTTTGAATTTCTTCGCAGATGCGTGCAGTTTTTCTTACAACATCTTCTTTAAATAAGTATAGAATCAATGACCCGCCTCTAAATTACGAACTTTTAAAGATTGCTAACTGGATTAAAATATCAAAAAACAAAAACCGTAACCGCGGGCGAACGGCTAGTCGGTTTTACTAAAACAGGCGGGCGTAATAACTTAAATTATTATCAAAAATCTTACAGCAATTAGGCTTGCCCAATCAATAATTCATTCACTAACTTAAGTATCAGTACAGACGAGTCGAGACGTTCTTATCTATTAAAATTTGCATAAATAAGAATATTAAAGAGAGTTATTGATGACTCATATTGACAGGCCTGCGTGAGCGCTGAACAAATATTAGAAATGGCGGATTTATTCATAGTGATTTTATAATGAGTCAGTTGACATCAAATTATTGGTTGATTTATCTGAACTATAAGTTATTTGTCGATTTATTTAAAACTAGCTGTCAGCCCACGGCTACGCCCGCGTTAACAGGTTTTCCCGTGGGAAAGAAATATTTTCCAGTTGTAAAAAGTAGCCTATGTTTTATTCTGATGTATAAGCTATATTATTGTAGAGTTTCATTAAAATCCGTCCAGTAATTCCAGAGCTTACCGTGTACAAACAGACAGACAGACGGTTTTTTTTTTCAAAGCTTGTATTTTTGTGTTCAGCTACACTCCCTTTATCACCTATATCAGTTTTTTTTTTAAACAAATCAATGTACAGACACGCCGATTCTTCAGTTTTATTATAGTAATATAGATAGAGCGACGGCCATTGGGGCAGAAAGGTTCTTTAATGGCGGCCGCGCGCCAGAAGACGTAGTGTGGGCAGGGCACGTGGTGGACCGACGATCTGGTGAGGGTCGCGGGAAGCCGCTGGATGCGGGCAGCGCAGGACCGATCGTTGTGGAGATCCTTGGGGGAGGCCTTTGTCCAGCAGTGGACGTCTACAGGCTGAGACGATGATGAGATAGATAGGTATGGTAAAATGGCTAGAGCCACTGTCTTTCAATCAGGAGGCGCAAGTTTGATTCACGGCACGCACCAATGTGTTTCAAATTTTTGAATTCAGATGTACGTTTATTCGACGCTCTTACGGTAAGCGAACCTGCGAAGTAATTCATAGGTTGTGTGTTCGTGACTAACCCGCACTGGGCCAGCGTGGTCGACTAAGGCCTATTCACCCTGATTTCAGAGTAGGCTCGAGCCCCTCGGTGGGGACATATATGAGCCGTTAACGGATTAACACTAACTAGTGGTGCGCCGGCGCCGTTTTTTAGTCCTTACTAATTCTTACTAATATTATAAATGCGAAAACAACTCTGTTTGTCTATGAAATACGCTTTCACACAAAAACTACTGAAATTATTTTGGTGAAACTTATTACAAAGATAGATAACATCAACAATACTAAATCAATTATGTATTAATAATACTAAAACAATCGTTTATGAAATCCATAAAAATCTATAAACATTGAACGCGTCGTTCGGACCACTAAAATGGCGAAAGAAAAAAAGATAGTTTAGTTTAGTTTAGTTTTATTTATCACATAATCCAACAATGCACACGATCTTACAAGTATGATCGTCGTTACGAGTATGTATGAAAACAAAAAAATACGTAAAGAAATTCATTATGTCAAGGAAATAATAAAAAAAAATGTGTGCGTCAAAAAGTAGAAATAAAAATTATAATTACCGTAATGGTAAATCAACTCATGTCAAATATCAAAAAATGATCATAATACTTATGTCCACACACTTAGACAACTCAAACAAAGAGAACACAAAATAAAATTCAAAAAAGGTGGTTCAAAGGTTCAAAATGTTTAAACGACTCCGCTCAACTCTATAGGTAGGTACATTTTTCTCATGCGAATGTGGATTTTACTGCAGTTGATTGCTTATCATGTGGGTTTCGAGAAACACTAGGTCTCACAAACCCTGATGACAGAATTTTTGAGCCGTTTAAGGCAAGACAAGACAAGACAAGACAAGACAAGACATGGCTCGTGTAACGACTAACATCCGTAGATAGTACGTATAAGGGACCAACAGTTCTACGTGCTTTACTAAGTACGGAATCATCTTTTTTTTTATACAGAAGCCAGCACATGCGGTTAGACATTCGCACTACGAAAATCACCCCTACTAGTACGGAATACGGGCGCTCTCAAGGTCAACATGTCCAGCCGCATGTGCTGGCTACTGTACAATCAGGTGATTCAATCAAACTGGGCATTGAAAGTATTCATATTATTCGTGTCAAATCGTGTCCCACTGAGATTCAAACCCAGACCCTCCGAAATTTTAAGACGAGTATTTTACCACTCCGCTACGAAAGTTATTTATGTTGTGTAAAGTTATTTACAGAAAATCTCTATTTCTCCCAAACAATAAAAAATTCAGAATGTGCTGCGTAAATACAAAAATCGTAGCACCCTATTACCTGTTACTGGCAACACCGATAGCAGGCGTTATAAAAATGGCCGTCAAGCGTGGTGTTTGATATCACCTGTAAATGGTATTGCCATCTATAAACGGAGGGACCGGTTTATTTTGCTTTTATAGGACGATTGGGACTCGGGAGTGAATAGTAAAATTGACTGACCGTTTTACGATTTTGAAGTTGTTAACGGTATAATGTTGTCCATTTTTTTTCAATGGCGATTTATCTTCTCTCTGAAAAAAAATACTGGTACAACATTTTGCTTTCTTTTATTAATCATGATACCTATTTTAATAGTACAAGTCCGTCATTGGGTCACGAATTTAAATACGTACTCGTACGTACCCAAATTTCAACTGAATTAGTTCAGTTATTTCAGATGATGATGAAGAATGTCGTATGTACGGAACCCTCTCCACGCAAGTTCAACTCGCGTTTAAGCGATTTTTTATATACCGTTTTTAATATATACGATACGCAAAATGTCATTTTAAACAATGTTTTATTATTGAGTTATTTTCTTAAACATATAGTTTTACATACAAAAAACTTTAAATTTCTATATAAAACACTTAAAAACTAAGAATCATAAAATATAACAAACAGCCTCGTGTTTTAATCAGTGAATTAAATCAATTAAACAATTTATCCTGCACAATTATATCACCTCATCCAATCCCGACTTGATTAAATTCAATCTGGCAGCATTTTAGCCGTAACCAAGCGGGGTGAGTCATACACAAATATTTATACAGAGCGCGCTGCGCGCCAAATGTCGGCTCATACCCCATACACACACAGCTTCCATACACCGAGGTATCTGGCAGAAGGGGTTATGACAACACAAACAATATAGGTTATTGGCCTTAGGGGAGGTAAGGGATCCGTTTTGTCTTCGTCTTGTGTGGATATTATTTTTTATATTTTAACTTAGTTTCTTAATCTAGACTGATATGTTTGTTTTTAAGGCCTCCGCGCTAAGACGTTGTAATGTACGTACAGCCATGCCATACCTCTTTACTACCCAAAGGGGGTTTCGAGGTTAACTACCTCACAAACCCTGGTGTCGGTCGGAATTATTGAGCCGCCTTATTGAGGCTTTTGACATGGCTCCTTCCTATAAGGACTACATCCGTAGATAGTAGCCGGGACAAACGGCTTTACGTGCCTTCCGAACCACGGAATCATCTTTCTTTTCGGGTAATCAGGTGATTCTGCCTGCAATATCCTAACCAAACTGAGGAAATCTCACAAAGTGATTTTTGTTCGACGAGTCCCCACCGGGATTTGAACCCGCAACCTCCGTAACGTCAGACCACTCGACCACGGAGGTTGTTATGACATGAGTCCTGTAACGACTACTATTTTTTTTTATTGACCTTTGCTTGTGTCGAAAAGGTACGACCAATCAAGCTTCACCGGACTTGCGGGGGAGCGGAAGACTCTACCCCAAAAAAAGTCATATACCAACACGTCTAGGGGCGGCGGGAGCCTCGGACCTCGGCCTAGCGCGTTGATACTGAAAAACATCGTGAAGGAGTGTAACGACTACATCCGTAGATATTAATCGGGACCAAAGGCTTTACGTGTCTTATAAAGCACGAAATTATCTTTCTTAGGCTACGACAATACTAAAACGTGTTAATCAAATAACACAAAACCTCTCGGGTTACCACCAAGTTACCACTTAGCTCATGAAACTGAGCAACCATTAATCTGAAAGTGAAAGTTTTCTGAGACTAGACCAAAAACAGTAACCGAGTCCACCAACAAACATAACCAAGAGTCATCTCTTGTTTAAACGGCAATTTTACATTGGATTTTTATACAAAATTAATGCCAAACGGCCGGTTAAACACTAACCAACCGTTATGTTTGTTGGTTAACTCGAGGCTTAGCCTTATTCTAGCTTGTTCTGTGTAATGCAATAAGCGTCAAATGTATATATCTTTCAATTAATTGAAAGTTGCCAAATCTGCTACATTCCTAGCACACAGGTGGGCCCGTTCTACCATAAATGCTCCTCCGAAATTAGGAATTAACAAGCGGAGTCGCGGTAAACAGCTAAACTCATTACGAGCCGTTTGATGGGGTGACTGTCACTACTTGGCTCTATTACAGGGCGTGACAGACTGACGAACATAAATGGTTTACGGCCTCGTAGTGTAGTTGGTAGTACGTCTGCCTTCGAAGCACAAGGTCGCGGGTTCGAATCCCACCCAGGGCAAACATTCGTCTGATAAGCACTGTGTTTGCTTTGGGTACACACTCACAGATCAGATTTTATCTAATTTGGGGCAGATAACCCTTTGTGATATTATATCCCCATATTTTTTTATTCATACCTATCAGATGATGAATTCAAAACGAAGTAATGCAAATTTTTTAACATAGTACTTAAGGAGCCTCTTGGAACGTATCGACAATAAAAAAATATCAATTTTTTCCAATTAGTGACTTAAACAAATTATCCAAAAGACGTATAATTTTGCGCGGATAAAACAAACGAAAAAAAATACGGATCTTTTAATTTAAATTAATTATTTCCCAAAGTAGAAGCATCATTACGTACTATCATAATTATATTCTACGGCATAAGTAGCAAAACATAGCGTTTATTATTAAGAAGTTTGACCGGCACACTGTGGGGGTCTGTACTTTGTAAGATGTTAAAAAATATGTTAAAAAGATAAGATATCCGTGGAGTATGTAATATAAACCTAGTAATATTCTTATTCTTATTCTTATTCTAATAATATAGTCGAACAGGAACAGGATCGACTGAAAAACAGCGTTTAGCTCTCTCCGAGCTAGACATATGCCGAGACCTTTTTTCGCTGTTGTACTCTATTGCATACTGTGATGTAGACGCATACGGAACGATTAAGTATATACTTTAAAATAAATATGTATTTTTTTTTTCTACATTTCAGTGTGTAATTTGTCGCAACAGTGCAAAAAAATGTGTTTTCTTTCTTTCTTTATATAAATGCGTGGAGTTTACTTTTCGAGTTCTTCTCAAGTGTACTCTTACCTCCGCTAAAAAATCCTACTCTGTAACAAATAAAACTACTCTGTAATTTTTTTCTTCGACGTACGGATCCCCGAAAAAATGTCGTGCAGAAACTCGATTCACTAGTATTTATTACTTTTACAACCATAATTTGGGAGTTAATAAAAAATAATGTTCATTGTTTCCCAACTTAGATTTTTTCGAGTACGAGACCCATTTTAGACAAAAGTATGTAAGTAAGTAGGTATATGAAGAGCGTAGCACAGCCGCATTTTTTTCATACAAATACATTTCTCCTATTTACTTCCTGAATACTGCGTCTAGAGCCATAGCTGTTGTTTTTATTGTCTAGTTTTACTATAGCTATGCCCCTATCATTAACTTATTATTTTGCATAAAACTATTTCGAAAAAAGTATGACTTTCCAAACCAAGTCCGGTAAAACTTGATTGATCGTACTTTTTCGACACAAGCATATTATTATGTCAATAATAAAAAAATCTTTCCAAATTTCTGAAAAAAATTACCGTTTATCCACCAAATTAACAACTAAGAGTCGGCATACAATGATTTCCCTAGACCAATAATTATCAGACCGCCGATAATCGGGCTGCGACATATAATGTGTGTAAAACAATACTGGATTCCTAACCCGTCCCTGTGTGTAACGAAAAACAAGTACTTGGACTTTCTTAAGCATCACCATTTTCTTAAGGGCTTGACTATCAGCCCATAAGGCTCTAACTCTTGTCGTGTAAGCAGCTGGCTCGGAGGCGTGTTAGCCGGTATCTCATCAGAATGGGCCCAGCAGCAAACATCTTCAGGTACCTTCATACAGCCTTTCACAGCGTATTTCTTATTCATGCGTGCGGCGTTTCTGTACGCGGGCTGTGGACGACGCGATTTCATGTGCGATTTATCGGGAACTAGCTTTCCGTCGTTAACTGTTTTTCCCGTGGGAATAACAAAGGCATAATGAAGGGAAGCAGACTAAACATTATTGTATAATACAATGAATGCCGCGTGTCATGAATTTCCACTTTAGCTACATAAGTTTTGTTGTTTTTCTTTAACATAATTGGTAATATTTGGAACAAAAATAGTAAAGTACTATTTATGATTGTGAAAGAGTACTTCAGTGTACAAACACCCGCAATAACTGTTTATAAATATGTATATTAATTTGGCAATTCAAAATAAGCTACGAGTGAAAAGTTGCCACGCGTTCTAAGTATGTAATGTTTGGTCTGCTTCCCTTATTATCTCCTGAGCGCAAGTCGCGCCGTGTATGGTCAGCTTTAGTCAGAACGGGGATATGCGATAGTCGTTATGGCGCGCGGATCCCTGAGGTATCCGTTTACTATTATTTATGTTCCGGTAAACTCGGAAATATCTGTGTCACCGCACTATGAACTAGGTCAAACAAGCTACCTAGTATCTACATTGTTTAAAAAAAAAACTATCGGTTTTTAACAGATACAAAACCCTTACTCAGTTTTGTATGTCCGTCCGTCAGCGCCTATTTCCTTTCAAACTACTGGACCGATTGAGTAGAATTTTGGTACACGTATGCAATTACGTATCTTGATTAAAATTACTATTACTACATTAGGGAGTGTCAAACTTATTTTGCATGTCTTAGAAAAGTTGCTTTAGGAAAGTTGCTTAAAACGTACACCCTGTATAACTAAATGAAATAATTAGTTGATTATATCTTCAAACTGTACAGTGGTCATTACAACCATTGGAATGCTATCCCTTCATTGAGTCGGAAGCAGAATAATTATACATTTACAAAACCAAGTTGAGTTCAGTTCAAAGAATTCTCTTAAAGGCGGGATAGTCATCAATCATGGTTTAGAAAAAACGCCTCTTTTTACACTAAGAATTTAAACAGCTCATTGTTTCATGTCTTTCTTAATTTTGTGGCCATTGAATTGTTCTGAGCGTCGGTGGCCAAGTGGCTAGGGCCGTTGACTTCCATTCGGAAGTTTGCGGATTCAAGCCTCGGAACGCTCGGAACGTACCAATGTGTTTGTTTTCATTATCCAATTCATATGTACAGTAGCCAAAGTGCCAAGTGCGAGTTTTTTACTCACGAAACGCGCTCGATAACTACAACGTAAACGAGCATTTAGGATGGAGAAATTTTAGTTCAGCGAACTGTCCACAGATGGCGTAGTTTCAATTCCATACAAAATCGCGTTTACGCTCTCGCTATCGAGCGCGTTTACTTTGGTTGCAAAACTCGCACTCGGCACTCAGCATACGCGGCTGAACATGTTGACTTAGAGAGCGCCCGTATTCCGTACTGGTAAGGGTGAATTTTGTAGAATAGAACAGAACGGAACGGAACGAAACGGAACGGAACGGAACGGAACAGAATAGAATATACTTTTGTAGTGCAAATGTCCAACCGCATATTATGCTGGCTTCTGTACATATTTATCGATGCTCTACCGTCCGATTCCGTTCTGAATCAACTTCCATACAGAAAATAGTTCCGTCCGACACAGTTTATATGGACGTTCTCGGATTCGGACGTAGGCGTAACCGCTCTTACGGTGAAGGAAAACATCGTCAGGAAACCTGCACACACCTGCAAAGAAATTCAAAGGTTGTGTGTGAAGTTGACCAAACCGAACTAGGCTAGAGTGGTCGACTAAGTTTTAATATTATTTTGAAATAAACTCGTTACAGAAATGTGTTACAGACTTTCTGCCTTTCCTTCGCTCGTTTGCTTTGATTTGCCTTGACAACCAATAAAATAAACCTATTATGAAAATATTTCTACAAGTAATTCTGCATTATGAGTTGGCAAGCATTTACAGTTTTGTAAATCTATGCCTGGGCATGTGAAAGAACCTTTTGTAAATTTGTGATGCTTTTAAAATTTTGTCAGGGCTGCCAACGTGAAGAAATTTTTATCACCCTTTGTTCTGTAGTATTAGTACCTTACTTATGATCACTGAGAAATTCGTTGAATAGGTTTTAAAAATTGCTTTATTTAATTTTGTACTATACTTCATGCGTAAACAATTTAACAGTCTTTAACAGAAATACGAAAATAAAAATAAGTGCGACACAGTAATTCGCTTGAATCGGCTAAAATCTAATTCGTGGATTTTAATATTTCCTTTTACCAATCAAAATATTAGAATAATTAATATAAAGTTGCCAAATTATAAAGTAAACGTTCAATTTTCATTACTCACTCACACAATAATATCACTCAAAATTAGACATAATACTTATATAAATATTATTTACTGGAAAATTATAGTGGTAGTACTCATGGAACTGAACAACTTTCCCTAAGTAACATAGGTTGAAATCACAAACATTTAATTTTAAGTGTCATGTCATACAAAGTGGCCAGTCACTTGATTGAAGTTTATATGAAAAGATGAAAATATTTTTCGAGATTTCAACCAATTCGATGTTCCTTAGGGAAAGTTGTTCAGTAAGTGCTAGTGCTACCATCATGTTGCGGATAAACAACGTTAAATTTCACTGTGTATAATAATAAATTTTATGTTGGAAACGCGACACCTCAATAACACTAAATTAAAAAATTTAATAACCCCCGACACAAAACCGTTACTTGACCCTTTCAACAACTAGAAAAGAGCTGATGATCTTCAAATGGCCATTCAATGGGCATTCTCGATTGTGACACCTTGCAAACAAAAAAAACTAGATCAAAATCGGCGCATCCGTTTAGGAGCTACGATGCCACAGACAGACAGACAGACAGACAGACAGACACACACGTCAAACTTATAACACCCCTCTTTTTCGTCGGGGGTTAAAAAAGACGAACATTGAGTTCAGTTCTGTCTTGAAATTCGAATACACAGCCTATACCATGTATATTTCAGTAATAAATTAAACCAATTTATTTGTAGCTGAATACAGCTAGTCCTTGACATCCGTATCTCGTCGGGCCTTTTCATCATACGTCTTTAGACTCGCCATAAAATCGGTGCCAAGCAATTGACCCTCACCCCAGCTAAACTATAAGCCTTCTGGGTCAGACATTAAAGGGACACAGACCTCAAACTAAAATAAAAGCTCAAAGAAATCTAATACTTACCTCCAACTAAACTAAAGTCCCATTTAGGTACGCTAAAGCAACAACTTGCAACATTATCGGTTGTTACATCATTTTGGCACACGAAATCTTGTGTTACACAGTATAACTATTAAGTATTTTGTAGTATAACTTATACTACAAATCTATACTAATAATATTATTATAAAGAGGAAAGGTTTGATTGTTTGTTTGCATCGAACCGGTTCCGAAAATACTGAACCGATTTTGATGATACTTGGTACAAAGATAGAATAGACTTTGGCAGCTTAGGAAATAATACAGGCTGTAGCCTAGTTTAACACCGGGAAAATTCCGAATATCCACGGGAAAAACTGTTAAAACGCGGGCGGAGCTAGTATATATGAAAGACGACTCCCGGTATTACCGGAAAGCTAATCACCGTAAATTCAAGGCCATATCCATAGTTTTGATAATGTCGTTCCGATCTCTGATAATATAGTATAGAGCGTCGGTGGCCTAATGGCTAGAGACGTTTACTTTCACACGGCAGACTCCTGTTCTAGCCTCGGCACGTACCAATGCATTTTCGGTTTTGATTTCATATGTACGGTTATTCGATGCTCTTAAGGTAAAGGAGAACATCGTGAGGTAACCTGCACACACCTGCGAAGAAATTCAAAGGTTGTGTGTGAAGACCAATCCGCACTGGGCCAGCGTGGTCGACTGAGGCCTATTCACCCTTATTCAAGGTGCATTCGAGCCTCTCGGTGGGGACACTCTCATGTTTAATAATAAATATATCTTATATAAAAAAATACAATAATAATAATGAATGATAAATGAATATAAATATGTGTCCTCATATATTGAGATTTCATTGTTTTTCAGAATTCCGCACTTCAATCTCCGTGGCCAAATTCTAGTAAAATTACCCTTTTTCATTATATCTACACTTAGCAAAACAATAAAATACTAATCAGAAAATAAGACGATATTTTTATGTGGCAGGAGTCAATCCCGTCTCTCGAAATCGAAACAATCTTACCCACTACACCCCCGACGCGCTGTCTATATATTTTTTTACAATAACATTGATTCAAAATGTCTAGTAATTTAATCCGTTGCCTGCCATAGCTTTTGTTTCTAATCACTGTACAAGCAGTCATGCACTAATTACTGAGACCGTTGTATTCAATTGCGATTCTCAAACAATTGTTTTTGTTCTTCATTTGTGTTTTGTTTTTGTTTCAATAAAATTAATCGTTTAGTAAAACAGACCGATTTCACTTAACAATGTTTTCGATACGACACAAAAAGTATTGAAGTACAGTTGGTTGCATTTTAAGCATAAAGCACGTTAAAAGTTCATAAGAGGTCATGTTAGGTGGCGCTTTTTATTTTTGCATGGTGGTACCTTATATTTCCGATTCTGGTCAACATCTTAGATACTTTTAATCGCTGAAAATCAAACAGTTCCTGTAAAAATTACTACAGAAAAGTCGAAAAACAATGCGGGCGTAGCTACGGGCAGACAGCTATAGTAAATAAGTTTATAGCTTCTAGAATAATGTTTCATGTATCCTAAAGCCCCCACACTTAAAATCATCAACCAGATTTTCGTAAAATTATTTACTCCTTGAAGAATTTTTCTGAACGAGTGGAGTTTGATATTACGTCCTTAGGTGTTTAAAAAAAACCGATGATGAATCAATAAATTTTACTTTGATTTTGACTTTAATTTTGTATGAATAAAATTTAGTTAAAATCACCATTTTACTCAGAATTTTCTCAGTATACGTAACGGTGTTATTACCTAATTTTTATTTTTCTCAGATGCGTCCATTTGTGTTACGTACGACGGCAGATTTTGGTGTCGACTGTACTTACTTTGTCCAGCGGTACAGTCAGCCGTGCGTGTCTGTAGTTTCGTGAACTTTCGGAGAATGTTGACCTAGCTAGACCGCTAAATAGGTTTTTTGCACGTTTTACAACACACAGAAATAGAATAATATTATAATGGTTGATTACACTATGTGAGAACTTTTTTTTGTATATTTTTATAAGAACTCATTCTAAGATAGTAAAATGAGATAGTAAAGTGTCCTAAAAAAATCTAATCAGTCCATCAGTTAGATTACTATAAATTAAAATGTACACCAATTTTTTTGTCTGGCAAACGAAAAATGACGACAATATAGCACTTTGAAATTTCCAGTGACAACACGCCGCCATACAAATTGTACGAAACAAATGACGTCATAGCACTCTTCTCCTACATTTTGATGCGATATATATTCGTCAAATTGAAAAAAAAATGGTGTTCAATTTTTTTCGATAATCTAACTGACGGACTAATTAGAAAAGATTTATTTTTTACAGGACACTTCCTATTCCGGCGTGGCCGCTTAAATCTTTAAAAAGATGTAAGTCTTTTTTATTCATATAGTAATCGAAAAGGATGGGAGATAATGAATCCTAATATTGAATGAATGATATAGAACCTACCAATTTCAAGCCAAACCTGTAAACGACTCCGCAAAAAAGCCTCAGCAGCTAATTACATTTAATTATATTTTAAGAATGGGTATAAGTACTTAAATATTACTAAGAATAAGTAATCAATCATCTTATTACAATACCTCAATAACTTTATACTTTTTGTCGATCATTCATTATCTGTATTTTTTTTTGCTTTTTCATCAAATTTTATTGAAAAATGGTTTTATTGATCCAAGTTTTACATAACAATAAAACTTGTATTATTGAGCAGAGACGATGCACAGCATCTGTGAGAGTGCGCCACCTACTTCCGATTCGATTTCCACCAATTAGAGGCCATTTCCTGTGAATATTGGTTGCTAATTTGACTTTGTGTCACCAGAGGACGGCTCGTTCGACCTTACCTCATAAGTCTCTCACCGGGAGCCCTTGAAGGGATGCTGTGCATCGTCTCTGCTCAATAATACAAGTTTTATTGTTATGTAAAACTTGGATCATTATCGGCATGTGACGATGCACAGCATCTGTGAGAGACGTGTTTATATCTCCTGGTGACTAAACGACGCTATGTGATGAGGAATTATGCTTGTGCTGAAGTTCTCTGCAAAATAACTCTACAAATTCATTAGTAAATAATCGGATCATTTGCAAAATTAGTAGACCCGTTTCTTAGATTCATCGTTGCTATGATATTATAGAATGAAAGTTCTTCCTCACATGATTACTATTCGTGAAAGAAAGGTAGACTATGACGTTGTGTAGTTATTTCATCCGCGAGGTGCGAATAAAAATTTGCAAAATTAGTCACAATATAGAGGTATGGTTAATAGCTGCGAGAAGCTATTGAGGGTAGAAAAAATTACATTTAGCTATTTATGACTGCATACTCAGTTCTAAAACATTATCTAACCAAGGTAAAATATTTTACTAATCACGTCTAATCATTAAACAGAATCGCCGTCAAGGGTTGCCCCTCAGTTTAGTACCTAATATAATGTGCCCACTTGAAACGTTATTCGAATTCCCATAACTCAACCGCAACAACAAATTATTAAATGTTTCCAAATAAATATTTTAAGATCGAGTATGATCACCACTGCACCCAGAAATTTAGAGTCATTCACTCATAGGGTATATTGAAACTAAGGTGAAAACAACACATATCACACATACACACACACGAGCTAGTACATACTAGCTCGTTATACAAGCGTTTTGACTCAACAACCCTCTAAAGAATTCATACTATACAATATGCATTCATGTACCTACATATAATATCAGCAAACGAATATTACGCATATTGAATTTTACGGACGAACGAGGTTGCGCCCAACAAATTCCAGTTATAAAACATTGTGGATGAAGCGAAAGAAGTGTGTCTCTGCCCACCCCTCGGGGAAAGACACGCGACTGTATGTATATATGTATGTATAACAGCTGCAAACTTACTAAAGTATGACAAAGAACGGTAATTTATTTTCGCGAATAACATTAACTTGTAAGTATGTATGAGAATTTTATTAAGGTAAATTATAACATTACTTGGTAAGATGAGGGTAAATAGACAATTGGTTGTTGGTTTGCTTAATTATTTAGTAGATATACCCTGAATTCATATTCTTAACAACAACAGTTTCAACCGAATTATAATTTACCGTTCCAAAACTAGAAGGTATCCGGAAGTTATAGCTGTATTTTCGGTAGGCTGACTACCATATTATGGGTTCTTAGACTGCGCCCTCCCCTCCTTTTTCTTGCGAAGAAAGAATCTATGGGGAGTGGTCTAGGCACCAAAGGAAATTGTAATTTGAACTTGGTTACCTTTCAGTTGTAATTTTAGAATTGTTTACTACCAGTGACACACGGGTGTGGTGTGATGCCATTTGTTTTGAGCTGCGGTATCTGGGCTCCGACTTCCATTTCCGCCAAAGCTGTTGACTGGAGAAAGACCTGAAAGTACTATTTATATCTACATTATTAAAACACTGGCAAGTGATGTTACTACGCATACCCGAAGGCCTGTAAGTATCCCAGCTGCCGGCCATACCACTGCTGGAACATTGCCTCGAGTCATTGCGACAGGTCACCACACTTGGGTCAATGTTGGTTACCGCGCATCACATGCCACACAATAATAAATGCATCCTTGACGAACCAAATTGTTAAGTAAAATCGAGCTACGAGGCGTAGTATAATCTGTTGCGATTAATGAAGTACTAAATTGTAATGTAAGCAGATTGCATAGTGTTTTGGAGACAAGCACTGAATGGATGTTATTCCCTGAAACATTACCTTACATCAATAACAGTTCGACCTGTTCTTTTCTTCTGTGTCGGTAGTGTAATCGAGCGTCACGATACGCTCTGTAAAAATCCTGGCTTGAAGGTTAAAATAGGACCCCTATTAGAAGCGTAGTGCTGGCTACCACAGAAGCGGAGACATTACCTGACGTCACTAATGGTTATTATTATACCAGAGAGGACTGGTGCGATTCGCACGCAGGCAGACCACAGAAATCCTTGGTTGAAGATATGTCAGACGCCGCTGTTGTTGTACAGTGTTGAAGGCAAGCACTGGCTAAAGGTTAATGAAGATTATATTCCCCGAAATCAAAAATGGCATGTCCTTGGGTACAGGCGAGCAAAACTGCCATGTTAAGCTTGAAAAGCAGCCAAAAGAAATTTTATGTGGGATTAAGAAGCCACTAGGTTGTACAGGATTGAAGTGAGCCAAGCTCTGGCTGAAGTTCGGTGGGATACGTTCCCTTAAGTCAAATGCGATTATCCTATGGTATAGACGGGGCTGCCGCGAAACGCCAGGAGGCAACCTACGTAAATCTTTGGTTGAAGATGTAAAAAATAGGACACCGCTATATTGCAGTGTTGATAAGAAGCAAGCACTGATGGGGGTTCATGACAGACATCTGACGTCATATTTAGACATCACTAATTGGCATACGCTGCCAGATAAGCCTGAAAACTGCCCGATACGCTCGAAGACAGCCCCCGAACAGGAAATTGCGTAGTGTTGCTGAGAGGCAAGCACTAGCCGAGGGTTAATGATAGACACATCCCCTGACGTCATTTCAAGACAGACATCAGGTTGGCCTACGCAGCCAGACGGAACTATCACTGTTCTACCGATACGCTCGGAAACAGCCCCCATGTATCAATTATTTCATGATAATAACGGATTCACTCAACTTGATTAAACTTGCGGTTTGACAAACTTCACTTCTCTCTGCATATAACGCCAAATGTACATTTTTATTTCACATGTGTATCTCACGACTCTGAATTACATTCCTGTTTACGTTCATTTGTAACGCAACGTGTGGTAAATAAATAATTTTCTTTCTTTGTTAATCGCCTTGTGTTGAAGTGCAATGTATCCAGCCAATCCGAGAGGCGGCCGATAGTTTGCTTTGCTGTCGTCGCTTGTGAAAATATCTCTAGACGTCAGGCGGTAGATACAGTTCGGGCACGGTCGATCATCTACTCGAATGGAGGGTAGTACAGATTTTGTGCTAAGTAAAAATTTAAATTCACCAACACGCCATATACGGAAACAAAACAGTGAATCACCACGACCAGCCGTGTAGTTAACTGTATAGAATTTAACCAATACAGATCTTCCTGAGTGTGGTGAGATGAGACCACATTATTTACATACATTACACACATTTATAGACCACATACATTACACAGAAAAAGGGAGCAGCTTGTATTTGATTTATTGAAAAATATATTCCATCGAAATATTATTACAATGCATTCCGTGCTTCGGAAGGCATGTAAAGCCGTTGGTCCCGGCTACTATCTGCGGATGTGACCAATATAGGAGCCGTGTCGGAAGCCAAGTCGGCCCAACAATTCCGACACCATGGTTTCTGAGATAGGTTGACCTCTACTCGATAAGAAGAATGCATTGAGGATACAGTTACTTTAATAAAGAGGCTTAACGATATTCACGTGACGGGTTGTAAAAGCTCAATAACTGCTAAATTAAAAATTTAACCCTTACTCAAGTCTTTCTATGAAGTAATTTTTGTAGATGAGCTTGAGGCCACTTTGAGAAAAAGCTAGGTGACCATTATATAAGCCATTGTATGGAGGATAAGACTTCATTATTGTCAGGTGTACGTAATTAGTTGACAAGTTTGTATGTAATGTTTTAAAACGGGAAAATCCATTTTTCTCAAGTAAAAATTACGACCTGGGCGAAGCCGCAGGGTGAACACCCAGTTTGGATTAATTTAGACAATAATGGTTCTAGCGATAACATGAACAGATAGTGGAGCAAACAACAACGGCTTAGATAATGGTAGGTGCATTCCCGTAATCATATCTAGACGGGCCTGCGGAGCCCTTAACCCTTATAAGCAACTTCGATACGCTCGAAAACATTTTCCTGTGAGTCATTGTCACAGCTAACAACAGAGTTATTCAGTTTCGGCTTAGATAATGGTAGGGTAGGTGCATTCCCACAATCATATCGAGATGGGCTTGCGGAGCCCTTAACACTTATAACTTCGATACGCTCGAAAACATTCTCCTCTGAGTCGTCGCAGCTAACGAACGACTTATTCAAACAAAAGCAAAGTTGGAAGTACTCACGTGAAATTGAAGCTGTTACCTTCTAAGATACTCGTTTTTGTAGCAAAAGCGAACATCATGACACGAAAAAGACTAATTCTCACTTATTTCACGGTAATGAGCAACGAATTTAAAATACGCTTTTAAATCCGTTAAAATAATTTAAAAATTTTATCAAAAAATTTCCATTACACTGTCACTAATTTCTTGAATAAGAAAAATAAATAAATTTAGACTAATATTTAGAATACGCTTCTAAATTCAAAATTTAAATTTAAAATAAAATATTTTTTACAAAAAATAATTTTAAATTTTGACAGACTTTAAACTGAGATCTTGTTAGATCGGAAGTTAACGACGCTATGAGGTAAGGTCGAACGAGCCGTCCTCTGGTGACACAAAGTCAAATTAGCAACCAATATTCACAGGAAATGGCCTCTAATTGGTGGAAATCGAATCGGAAGTAGGTGGCGCACTCTCACAGATGCTGTGCATCGTCACATGCCGATAATGTAAATATTTTTTATGTACCATAACTAAGTTTAAAATTTTTGTGCTTAAGGTTTTGCTTTTTTTATGAGTATTGGTTTTTTTATCAATTTGATAACACATGGAGCTAATTTATTTAAATCATGTTTTAATTTGTATATTTGCGTCTGTTTTTATTGACTTTTATATTATTTTAAAGCAATTTTGAAATAACAACTTGAATAATCAAGGTATCAAATTTCGAACGATATTTTATATTTGAAAATTGTTTATATTTCCTTGTTTTTAAAACCACATTACTACAAATATACTTGCATTAAGTATTAATAATGAGCAAAGACCATTCTTTATAATCTTTGTTATTACTAATTACCATGTAACTACATCTATAATCATTTTATTTAAAATATTTATTTCCAAAGCATTTAAAACGCCCCTAACAAAACGACGACCAACGAATAAGTGTTGCCGCGTTGTTCGGTGTTGCCTCAAAAGAAAATCATAAATCACTTGTCATTTTGACATCTGTTGAAAGGCGGGCCTCAATGCATCGGTGCAAACTTTTTTAAAAGTTTCGGAGCAAAGTCCTTTTCTTTACAAGTTTTTTTCTGCTTCGTAAGTTTTTTTTGGGCCGATTTTGATTAATTGCGAAAAAAGTCTAGTGAATGAATGGCTTGATCGAAAGATGTTATTATGAATCCTTTGTCAAGTGTGAAGATGGTTAATGGTGTTTCGTATTTATTGTTAGGTTTTTATGACGCAAAATGTATCTTTGGATCTTACTTGTATCTTGTATCTATTTAAAAACGTAATATTCTTTTGCGTCATAATACATAACTAAGTAATTTTATAGACGAGCACATGGTATCAAAGCAACAGACTTACGTGTTTACCATGGTCTAAGAAAACAAGGTCTAACCGTTAGACCACGTGACTGACACAAGCCTACGTCATTTTGCGCTGTTCATCCTTGTCTATTAACACGCATTCGACAAGGATGAACAGCGCCAGATGACGTAGGTTTGTGTCAGTCACGTGGTCTAATGGTTAGACCTTGTTTTCTTAGACCATGGTGTTTACCATTGAATAAAGTGAGATGATTCACAACGCCAGTGACGTATTCTTGGCAATAACTCCGAGTATTTTGGGAGGGTCGAGATAGGAACGGTACCAGCCCCCGTAACATGCAGTGCTATGACAAAAGTTTGTCGCACATTTAACTGTCAAAAAGTTGCGGTAATCCCGCCATATTGAAATATCCTACAATAGGATAAGAGAACCAACACCGACGACCTTTGGCCCTGGCAACATACAATAATCGCACACTGCGGACCGATGAAAAGATTCTCGAACTGGAGGAAGAATTGAGCAGGATTAAGTGGGACATCCTAGGATTATCTGAAGTCCGAAGAGAGGGAGAGGACTCGATAATCCTTAAATCCGGCAACCTGCTCTTTTTCCGGGAGGGCGAAGATCTGTCCCAAGGTGGTGTCGGGTTTTTGGTCCACAAGTCCCTTGTGAACAACGTGATCAAGGTCGAGAGTGTGTCGGCAAGGGTAGTATACCTTATACTCAGAATTACCAAAAGGTATTCGTTGAAGGTCATACAGGTATACGCGCCTACTTCGGCACACCCCGATATTGAGGTCGAGGAAATGTATGAGGACATCTCAACAGCCATACATACTTCCGAGTCTCATTTCACTGTTGTCATGGGGGACTTCAACGCGAAGCTGGGCAAACGAATCGGGAATGAGCTAAGAGTGGGGTTATTTGGAGTCGGAGACCGAAATCCCCGGGGCCAGCTGCTGGTGGACTTCATGGAGAAGGAAGGACTCTACATGATGAATTCCTTCTTCAAGAAGTCGGAACACCGCAAATGGACCTGGGTTAGTCCCGACGGTAAGACTAAAAATGAGATAGACTTCATCTTGTCGACGAGAAGACAAATATTCAATGATGTCTCTGTGATCAACTCAGTAAAAACTGGGAGCGATCACCGACTAGTCAGAGGCTCATTGAATATCAATGTCAGACTCGAAAGATCTCGCTTGATGAAGTCTACGCTCCGTCCGTTGCCAATCCAAATCCAAAACCCCGAACACTTTCAGCTCGAATTGCAAAACCGCTTTGAATGCCTAGCAGAATGCGAGGGAGTGGACCAATACAATGACAGGTTCGTGGAAGCTGTCCGTACAGCGGGGTCCAAGTTCTTTAAGACCCGACGCTCAAATAGAACCAAAAAGATTTCAGATTCCACGCTCAGGCTCATAGAAGAAAGACGGAAAATGGTTCTGCAGTCTGCAGATGACGTTTCCTGCTATCGGCGGCTCAATAGACAGATCTCAAAGTCTCTGACTCGCGACATTCGCCAATTTAATACAGATCGTATTAAGGAGGCCATTGAGCGTAACAAAGGCTCTAAAGTGTTCGCAAGAGATCTGTCTATGGGGCAAAGCCAACTGATGAAGCTGAAGACTTCGGACGGTAGAACCGTGTCTTCTAAGCCTGAGCTACTGGAGGAAATCGAGGGGTTCTATGGACAGCTGTACACGACAACACGGACACCTGTCAGCCAAGCAACAACTGACCCCAGAGCTAGGCTAACCCGACACTACACCGAAGACATCCCGGACGTCAGCCTGTACGAGATTAGGATGGCTCTCAAACAGTTAAAGAACAATAAGGCGCCGGGTGATGACGGAATAACTGCTGAGCTTCTGAAGGCAGGTGGTACACCGGTCTTGAAAGCCCTTCAGAAACTGTTCAATTCCGTCATCCTCGAAGGTACAACGCCGCAGGCGTGGCTCAGAAGCGTTGTGGTCCTCTTCTTTAAAAAGGGTGATAAAACCCTTTTGAAGAACTACAGACCCATCTCGCTTCTGAGCCATATCTACAAATTGTTTTCGAGAGTCATCACGAATCGTCTCGCGCGCAGGTTCGACGACTTCCAGCCTCCCGAACAAGCCGGTTTCCGAAAGGGCTTTAGTACCATAGACCACATCCACACGCTGCGGCAGGTTATACAGAAGACCGAAGAGTATAACCAGCCACTATGCTTAGCGTTCGTGGACTATGAGAAAGCCTTCGATTCGATCGAGACTTGGGCAGTGCTGCAGTCTCTTCAGAGGTGCCAAATTGACTACCGGTATATCGAGGTGCTGAAGTGTTTGTACGATAATGCCACCATGTCTGTCCGGCTCCAGGATCAGAACTCCAGACCAATCCAACTGCAGCGGGGTGTGAGACAGGGAGACGTTATTTCTCCGAAACTGTTCACCGCTGCAATGGAGGATGTCTTTAAGCTTCTGAACTGGAAAGGACATGGCATCAATATCAATGGCGAGTACATTTCTCACCTTCGGTTTGCCGACGATATCGTGGTCATGGCTGAGACCTTGGAGGACCTCGGCACAATGCTCGATGACCTCAATAGAGTTTCCCAACAAGTGGGTCTGAAGATGAACATGGAAAAGACAAAAGTCATGTCGAACGCCCATGTAGTACCCACTCCAATAAAAGTTGGGGACTCCGCTCTCGAAGTTGTAGACCATTACGTCTACCTGGGACAAACAGTCCAGTTAGGTAGATCGAACTTCGAGAAGGAGGTCAATCGTCGAATCCAACTTGGATGGGCAGCGTTCGGGAAGCTGCGCAATATCTTTTCGTCCCAAATACCGCAGTGTCTTAAGTCTAAAGTCTTTGACCAATGTGTGTTGCCAGTGATGACTTACGGATCTGAGACGTGGTCGCTAACGATGGGCCTCATAAGAAAGCTCAAAGTCACCCAAAGAGCGATGGAGAGGGCTATGCTTGGAGTTTCCTTGCGTGATCGAATCAGGAATGATGAGATCCGCAGGCGAACCAGAGTCACCGACATAGCCCGAAGAATCGCTAAACTTAAGTGGCAATGGGCTGGGCACATTGCACGTAGAACCGACGGCCGTTGGGGCAGAAAGGTTCTTGAATGGCGACCGCGCGCCGGAAGACGTAGTGTGGGCAGGCCCCCCACGAGGTGGACCGACGATCTGGTGAGGGTCGCGGGAAGCCGCTGGATGCGGGCAGCGCAGGACCGATCATTGTGGAGATCCTTGGGGGAGGCCTTTGTCCAGCAGTGGACGTCTTTCGGCTGAGATGATGATGATGATGATGATGGATAAGAGAATACGCACGACAAAATTATGTCTGTCACGCGTGGACGGTCATGTTAGAGGGTCTGAGTTGATAAATTTATCGAGACACGTGTGAGCGTTTGACACTCTCATACAAAAAATGTAATTTTAATCGGACATTTTGTATGGAAAGTCAGTAATTTTTATCGTTTCCGAGAAAAGTTTCTTTGGGAAACTTGCTCAAAACTGTTGACTGAGCCTGTGCTATCAGTTTTTGTTAAGTTATTACTCACAATACATATTTAAATCGATTATTTAAGTCATAAACATTTTTATACAACAGATAAATCAAACCCTGGTTCTGTAAGATAGTATACATACTAAACGTACTTATATTGTACTAAAAACTTATAAGTAAACGTGGACATTTATCATTTGGACCATAATAACTGCAACCCACTACCTCGCACTTAAGAGTCATTTACACTGTCCCTTACTTGCAATGCATAGAGTAAGGAAGAATTTGTTTGTTTGTTTATCGACGTAATTCATGCAAATCTTAAAGAAACAAATTCTGTCAACTGGCTGATAAATAATAATAAATAATTATGTGGGGACATGTCACACAAGGCCATCTGATCCCAAACTAGGCAGAGCCTGTACTATGGGTGTTAGACAGCTGATATACATACATATATAAATATACAACATCCAGACACAAGGCAAACACAAGTGCTCATCACACGAATGATTGCCCTGGGCTGGATTCGAACCCGCGACCCTGTGCTTTTAATGCAGACGTCTGAGTTGCGGGGGGTCGTCTCGGGGTTGTGATTGCTCCGAAGGGCATGCAGCTTTCTATTGGTGACTTTCTATTGGTGGAAACTGACGGAAAACAAAAATATATCAGTGCAACATCACAGGATCGGGTCACCTTATATTATCTCTCTATAATGTTAGATAAAGCCTGACCAAAGAAATAAGAAACCTTCTCTGGGGGCGCCACGTGTATATTTTTACGACTATGACAACAATTTCCCTTATAAAATTAGTTCCATTGAAATTCCGCAATATGGCGAGGTTTCTTATTTCTTTGGTCAGGCTTTACCTACTTTTTGTTGAAATGGTACAAAAGAATCCATACTAATATTAATTAATGCGAAATTGTTTGTTTGTTTGCCATTATTTCACTCAGCAACAGATACCTACAGCACAGAGATAAATCAAGGGTAGAATAAATTACTTAATATCTCATTCCCACAGGAAAAGCCCAAAAAAAACTAAAGTGTGGCTGCGGGGGCACAGCTAGTAAATACTATATTATATACTAGCTTCCCGCCGCGGCTCCGCACGCATTAAGAGTTTTTCCCGTGGGAATGAGGAATTTTCCCGCGGTAAAAGTTAGCCTATGTTCTTCTGCAAGGTCTATTCAATCTTTATGCCAACTCCGCCCACTTTAACAATTGTTCCCGTGGAAATGAGAAAATTTCCCGCGGTATATTGTAGCCTATGTTATTTCCTAAGGTCTATTTTTAACTTTGTGCCAAGTTTCACTAAAATCGGTTTAGTACTTTCGGCGCATTTTCAATTATTAGGAATATTTTACGTATTTTTTTCACACCTTGGGTTACATTATTGAAGTTTTAGTAAAGATCCCTATTTTTTTTGAAAATAATATATAGCCTATGTTACTCAGGGTGAATGTAGCTTCCCAACAGTGAAATAATTTTTGAAATCGGTTTAGTAGTTTGGGAGCCTATTCGATGCAAACAAACAAACAAAAAAACAAACAAACAATCAAACCTTTCCTCTTTATAATATTAGTATTAGACTAACGACGACAATATGCAGCGTGCAATATTTCAAAAGTCCTCTCTTCCAATGAAACTGAATAGTAACTTTTCCCCAAGGAACAAAATATCTTCACAAAATTAAAAATCAACTTTTCGTACAAAGTAGTCGGTCACGTGACAAAAGTTTGTATGCAAAGTTGAATTTTAGTTTTGAGATGAAGGTATGTTCCTTGGGGAAAGTTGTTCAGTTTCATGGGTAGGTTCCTCCCTTAAAATATTATGCGCTTATAAACCCTATATAAGGTAGTTTTTTTTTTTTAACATAAGCCAATTAATTAAGTAAAGTGAAAACACTTGACACTATAGTACTTATAGGAACTAAGGTAGGGTGTGGGTAGGGTAATGTAAGTTACTAACAAATAAAATTTTACTAAAAATAAAACAGTAATTTTTAATTTGTAGAGACACCTGGTACTTAAAATGAAGTTATAATTGCAAAACAAAGTTTTTTTTTTTACTTTAAATCTGCAATGTAAATGCCCCTTTATTAACATATTGTTATCAATTTGTAATAAATATGTCGTCTGTCAACTGCTAATGCAGTTCTGAATACTTGATCTTTTTTTATGTGAATTTTATCAAAATCGGTTTAGTTAATGCACGTTACTGATAAAACAATGACATTATTGTTTTTGCATGTCCACTGCACGGTAGATATTGTACTGTAGTTACACTTACTTCGTCGGCTTGGTCCTATGTCTGTTCCATATAAATCCGGACAAAAGTTCATTGACCTCTTCCTTTTCTTGAAAGTTATTAAAAATAATTTAACGCCAAAATGTCTGGCAAGGTCACACGGTCACCCCACCTTCTACTACGGTATGCCCAATCGGGTTTTTCTGTGATAATTTCCTATAGTTTTATGGTATCGTTTGAATAAATGTGCGCATTGTGACAGGAGTCAATGGCCTTTTGTCAGGATTAATATGAAACAAACCATAGGGCCGTTGTCTTACAATCGAGAGGCATAGGTCCAAGAGTCGTCTTCGGTGGTGAAGAAAAACATCGTGAGGAAACCTTACACACATCTGCGAAGAAATTCAAAGGTTGTGTGTTCGTGACCAACCCGCACTTTGCCAGCGTGGTCGACTAAGGCCTATTCACTCTTATTTGGGGTAGGCTCGAGCCCCTCGGTGGGTACATGCCAGCTGTAACGATAATGATAGTTACACGAGACCAACATAAAGTGAGTTAGCTCAATTTAAAAATTATAAAAAAACTTCACACACATAAAATTGAATCTTTCCACGGCTTTTGTCACCCCATTTACGAAGTCCCGACTAACTTTATGTCGTCGCGAGCAATTTAAAAAATCAGGTAAAACAACAATATAAAACACGCATAAAAGTTGAGGTAAAACAACACGTTCTTACGCCTTCACCTCCAACTTTTTTTAGCCACCTCCAAACTAAAGAAACTTTTTAGGGTTCCTCCGCGACATGTGTAAAACGCCACCACGCCGCTTTTACTCATTTCCGTGGCACGTGAAATTAGTATAGTCTGGCAAAAAACGTCGTGAAACGGAACTAATGTTACTTCTCAGAAATATCCATAAGTTAGAGCGTGACAGCATGATATAAATAAAATGATAACACCGTATAGGAAGTGGCGCCTCTATTAATTTCACGACTTTGTCGCTGCCATCCGTTAAAAAATAATTAATCTCTGGGTATTTTTTTTAATGGGTGTTTCATTGCAAGCTATATAAAATCCAACAAATCTGTTAATTATAGTTTTACGCTGTTACAGATAAAAGGTGGAATATTTACAAAAGTATCCTTTTTTAACTTTTTTCCTATCTGTAATTATAGCAAACTATAAACAGATTTTAAATAGAAGCGAAAATGAATAATAATTGGGCTTCGACGGGGACTCGAACCCGTATTTCTTACATAAAAAACTATAATTAACAGAGTTGATGACTTATATATCCTATGACACCAAAATGAAGTAACACAAATTGTACTAATTTTTTTTTTAATAACTGCCTCCACAAAAACTTTGAATGTTTCGATGCTATGCAAAAACTTCACATACATACTACAGGACCCTTGACTTTAAAACCAACCCGCTCTTAGCCATCTCGATTCAATACAGAACCCTGCGCGTATGACGTCACGCCGGTATCATACGTCTTAATCTAGTGTTAATGTGTTTTTTTATTAGTCGCCGACGAAAATGGACTTGAGTTATCTTGAAAAACTTCCCAAATGTTTTATGGGCCGACCCCGTGTATGTGGGTTACAGGGTAAGGAAAATAGGAGCGAGCACTACTACTTGAAAGTTGAAACAATATCGTCACCATAGACCAATATACTCGAGAGGACTGTCAATTCTCCTACTACAATGCGTGTTTCTGTGATAAGTACTAAAAAAAAGATAGATGTCACTATTATTCACAAATTTCGTATCATTGTTAAATTATCTGAAATTAAAATATGTACTATATTATGGTGTCTCTCGACCCGATAAAAAATAAATAAATTACTTTTAGTTCCTATTTATGTAAAAAGAAACACAATTATAGCCATTTTACTAGTGTATTTTTAATATAATCTCGGGTGAGGAGCTAGGCGCCATCTAGTTTTAATACGGGATTTGAGCTTTTCCGAAGCACGTTTTTTTCTAGGGCATTGAGAGTCCTCTCGAGTATATTGGTCAATGTCGTCGCTGATTTTTTGATAACCACCGGTAAAAATTAAAGAAAAACGAATGAAAGGTTCTGTTCATATTTAGATACGTACCGAATCTTAACCCAAAAACTTTGTTAAAAGCGCTTTTAGATTACTAAATCTCTGCTCACCCCTATTAGGGAAAAGAGCGTATCTTTATGTAAGAGTTTCAACTTTGCAAGGGGCAAGAAGACAAGGCATTCTAGCTGATTTAAACTTTGATTGTGGACTTGTATTTTAAGGTTTTTCTTATGATTTATTTATTCATCCTTTTTTTTCAAAATTTATGTTTCGTTTTTTCATAAAACAGAAGACAATATTGTCCCACTCAGTAGACCTATTCTGACTCCTATAAGGTGTTGTTTGGTTGTCCTAACGAGGGTTTACGAGGCATGTCCTCTGAGTCCACAAATATGAACTGCAGTACGCATTGGGAGGCAAAATGAGTATAAGTTATAAGCGGTGGCGTCATTACCGGTGGCGTCATTACTCAAACCGAGCAGTTTTTTTACGACAAAGTAAACTAGACTAGGGAAAAAATAATGATGAGACCCTTTATTTATTTATTCGAACTGGCTGCATGTTTGTAAGGCGGTTTTTCTGGTAGTGTTTGGTTTGCTTTTTAACTGACTTAAAAAAGAAGGAGGTTTCTCAATTCAAAACCGTATATATGCTTCTTATTATCAAACAATGATTTTATAAAATGTTCTTATAGGAGTCATTATTTATAATCACAGCTGTTAAATAAGTGTAAACTTTAGAAAGTGTTAATCTTAGAGTATAAATAGAAACTGGGTGTTAATCTAAATCGGAGTTGTGTCAATTCAATATCGCAACCAAATTTTCATCATCATTATTTCAGCCTGTAGACGCCCACTGCTGGACAAAGGCCTCTTCTAAAAATCAGGCTTCTATTATTATGCTGTCTGTGTGAATCCGCTACATACCAAACTTGGTTCCAATCTATTCAGTCGTTTTTGCATGATTATGTAACAAACATCAAAACTTTGATAATACATAATAATATATACAATACTAGCTTTCTGCCACAATTTTTCCCGTGGGAATGAGGGATTTTCCCGAGGTAAAAGGTAGCCTATGTGTTATTTTGATTTATAGGCAATATAATTGTAAAGTTTCAAAAAAATCTATTCAGTAGTTTTTGCGTGAAAGAGTAACAAACATCCATCCATCTATACATACATCCATCCTCACAAAGTTTCGTGTTTTTATAATATTAGTAGAATTAGTGTAATCTAATGCATAAGGCACGATTTGCTAGACATCCAACAGCTTGCTTTTTACACCACACGCTAACTTTCCTAATGCAACCTTGTAAAGATAACGAACAAATGAATTGTTCTGTTTGATATACATACATACATAAATACTTACGTACAAGTTGTTATGAGGTTGAATAACTTTGATAGTTACGTTTTATTTGATTTGAAATATTTTAAAAATCTTACCTTATCATTAATGACGCCTGAGAGAATTTGTAACCAACCTTGGCAATAAGGCTGCCTCTTGACTTGTCACAGTATCAAATTGTTTATTTTTATTTGTTATAAATAATAAGTTAACAGGCGGACTTACTGCTATAGTGGCAATCTTTTCCGTGCAACCTTTGGGTACAGAGCCTGCGAAAAGGTAACCCTTCGGAGCAAAATGTGTAAAACTATCTCTACAGGTTAGGAGAGGCCTTTTAGCAGAGTCACCTTTGCCCAGCAGTGGACGTTTTTCGACTGTCAGGTAGGCTAGGGTGTCGATGTAGGCAGCCTTATTGCTTAAGGTAGCAATTTCTACTAGGTAACCTATTCACTTTCATTTCGGTGTAGGGTTGATAGATAGGATAGGTAACAAAAAACAAAACTTCAAATGTTGTCCACAACTTATACTACAGCATAATTTTCTTTTCCAAAAACTAGATAAACTATTTCGTGTCCATCCAGGGAGTTTAATAGAGTCCTGATTTGGAAGCTTCAAAAATTTTATCTAGCGAAAAGCGTTACTGATTCGCCAAGTTCAGTTTACTTTACAACAAATTTACTCATCGTTCAAAAAACAAAGATAGAAAGTATATCTTCTTCTATTTCTTTTTCGGTGGTGGGGGCTTTACACATTGATGTTTCTTATCAACAGTCCTCTTCGGTGGCTGTGGTGGCATTTCTTTCTCACAAGGCCCGAAGTTTGACAGGGTCTTGTAAGAACCGTTCCATATATTGAAGATCACCAGGAAAGCCTTCTGCAACTCGTGGCATGCATTTCTGAACTGCTCATCCGTTTCCTTGGGAAAGCAAAGAGCTCCAGCACTTAAAGCCCCTACAGCTGCCCAGAAAGCTGTGACGGTGGGCAGTCTACTCTTTCTGAAGCCGTAGATGAGACCAGCAGAAGTTGCAGCCGCTACCACTCCAACCCGAAGTTGGTAATTGTCTTTGGACCTCATGCAGCACTTAAAGCACCTGAGCTGGTGGACGATATCCTGTCTGAGTTCACAAAAACATTCACTGAAGAAACAAGAGAGTCCACAACCGGTGCTTATGAAGCTTTTCCTCCATCCTACTACAGTTGGATGCAGCATGGACTGCAAGAGTTTCTTGTTCTTCCCTATACATTTAATTTCTTCTTCTTCTTGATGTTCTTTGTACGCCGCATGTGGATTTTCGTATAACGGCAGCTCTTTATATCTCATTCTTGGTGGTTTCTTCGATTTGTCTTCTTTCTTTTCAGCAGCTTCGACAGTTGGTATGATGCACATTTTTTTGCCTACTAAGACCTTTTTCAATGCCTCCATCCACAAACTTCCAATAACGTGGAAGTTCCCATAGCATAACCTCGAAAGGGACTGGTTCATTTCTTCCCTGGATTTGAAAATGGGACTTTCACAGTCATCGTTTATGAGAATGTCGACGTCCGATTTACCAGTAATTTTCTTAGTCATTTTGGGTTCGGTTTGTGGTCTTAATGGTTTTTGCGAAAAATGGTCCGTTCACTAAAAATTTTGGGTATTCAATTTACATTGTCACAGGTTTGACGTTTCGACCATTGCGCTGCTTTGCGCGACAGTTTTGCTTTTGTCAATGTCATGGCGATATGTCAATTACGTCACAACACTCTGTTTATTTATGATGACAAGTCACAACACAACGTAAAGAGATTGTCATTTTTTAATGTTAATGTTTAAATCAGTGAGGTGGGAAAGCCAGGGAGTAGTGTTTTAAATTGAAAGTTATTACCTATTTAAAAAAAACAAAATTTAAAATGAGTTTATTCGAAGATTTTACAAATCACTTTTTGACGTCGAGGCGCGTTCACGATTTGGCTGTCTTCTGTGGAGAAGAACTCGCCGGAAGAAACTCCACAGGCGTAAATTTGGCCACCGACACGCACTAAAAATACCTTTTTTGAATAAATGAGAACGAATTTTGAGAAACCTTTCCCAAAAATTTAATTAAGGAAAACGCCAGCACCAATGGCCGTAGATAATAACCACAATACGATTGGAAACAAGGTCCATACTTGAAAAAGAGCTGAAACTCATCTTCACAGCGAATCGGTGCGAAAACTCGATTAAAACTCCGTGAGGGAACGATCTAGTGCCTAGATTAGGTAGGGCTGGGACTTACTAACTCAAAATTATTCAAATCTGAGTGATTCGAATCACTATGATTTATTTTTGGGATCATAAACGCACAATGAAAAGAATCGTTGCAGCTTTACCATTCAAAAACAATATTTTTTACTTCAACTTTAATACTTTGAGCACTTATATATACTTAGGTGTTGTAAATACAATTAGAATATACTTAATTGCACACCAAAAAAGATAAAAATACAGTCCACAAGGGTAAAAGTGTACTTTAAATTATAGTAGCTTGTTAAACTATATATTATTTATACGATCATGGGTTTGAGTTTTGAAAATAACTGAATCTGACTCGACTCATCTTTTTCATTTAGCTTGTGGGTTTTTAGGTTAACCTACCTCACAAACGCTGGTGTCAGAATCATTAAACCGTCTATATTGGCTTCTGACATGGCTCATGCATTTAACGACTAATGGGGTGAACCACGGGTTTGGACTGTCCGTAGATAGTAACCGGGACCAACGGCTTTAAGTGCCTTCCGAAGCACGAAATTATCTTTCCTTTTGGGCAATCAGATGATTCAGCCTACAATGTCCTAACCAAACTGGAAAAAGTCTCACAAACTGATTTTGTCCCATTGGGTTTCGAACCCATTTTTTTTTTATTGACCTATGCTTGAGTCGAAAAAGTACGATGGATCAAGCTTCACCGGACTTGCGGGGGAGCAGAAGACTCTACCCCAAAATAGTCATGTACCAACGCGACTAGAGGCGGCTCGAGGGAGCCTCGGACCTCGGCCTAGCGCGTTGATACTGAAAAACATCGTGAAGGAGACGACGCCTGAGGGGCTCCGTCTCTGATTATCAATTTTGATTCTGGTTTTGGCCGCGCCCCCGCCGGCGGGTACGGGCGTTGTTACCTGTAGGGCCATAGCAGACTCATAGTCATAGCATCTCCTCACTAATTTGAAACACACCTCCATATCACTGCATGAAATAAGATCGAGTTTGAATGAAACGTTTGCTGTTTCCTCCGTGTTTCGATTTCGGATGTGCTTGCATATCGTGTGGGCCTTGTCGGGTTTATGTCTATCTTGGATAGGTAGAATCTGATGCTTGCTCATCGTTTGAGTTTCCACGTTAACCTACCCATTTATATGCAATTGAATATTGGTAAAAAGGAGTTCTCAGCATGGATGGAATGGAATGGATAACAGCTCATATATGTCCCCACCGAGGGGCTCGCGCCTACCCTGATACCAGGGTGAATAGGCCTTAGTCGACCTCGCTGGCCCAGTGCGGGTTGGTCAACTTCACACACAACCTTTGAATTTCTTCGCAGGTGTTTGCAGGTTTCCTCACGATGTTTTCCTTCACAGTAAGAGCGTCAAATAAACGTACATATGAATTCGAAAATCGAAAACACATTGTTACGTGCCGAGGTTTGAACCCGCGAACTTCGGAACGGAAGTCAACGGCCACCGACGTTCTCAGCATAAATTCTGTTTTTCAGTATTTTATGTAAGTAATTTTATTGCTTTTGCTTTTGCTTTTAAGTTCAAAATTGAATTTAAGAAATCGAAGGATGTTATAAGTACCTACTACAATAAAATCTTAATGCGAAGAAAAACATTTTGAATTTAGAATTTTTGAATTACCAACATAGTGTTCTTTTTTCTAAAATATAAAAGTCTGTGGCCAGTATCTTACACACACAAACATGAGGCACTCAAGCGCATGATAACCACATAATAGCTTATTGTTGTTTGACAATATTATCGTATCGCCGGCAGCAGCCATTGTCTGCTCTTACAAGGCTATTTCAGTTTGAATTAAGAACTATATTGTAGGCGAAATATAAGTACAGTCAAGGGCATATCGAGCCGAACACTTTGGAATTTTTACCGTTCTTATGTCGTCCGTTGTAAAATCCGATTTCAATTTAAATATGATACAGAATATGGATTGGCGATCCACAAGTCCGGTGAAGCTTGATTGGTCGTACCTTTTCGACGCAAGCATAGGTCAATTAAAAAAAATATTGGCGATCCATATTTATTTCACACGTTTAAGAGCAAGCTCAGCTGAAAACTTTGGACAAAACATTAACGTCTATTACCTATTCTGTAAAGTTGACCAACCCGCACTAGGCCAGCTTGGTTGACTAAGGCCTATTCACCCTGAAATCAGTTCAGGGTAGGCTCGAGCCCCTGAGTGTGGATATAATATTATAAGAGTTTCATATTAATCTGGACAAAAGGTCTTTGACGCCTGCATACAATGCACACATTTTTGTCAAACGATACGACAAAATTATAGGAAATTATCGCAAAATACCTACGTAATTTGGCATACCGTACCGTAGGCGTAGAAAGCGGGGTAAGCGTGTGACCTTGCCAGACATTTAGGCGTTACATTATTTTTATTAACTTTCAAGAAAAGAACGAGGTCAATGAACTTTTGTCCGGATTTATATGAAACAGACTTCTATATGTATGTGTGTGTAGCCCTGACATCTGCTAGCCTCCAGCGCAACAACTAAAAATGAAGCATATTTTAAACATATTATTTTAAACGTATTTTTTATATAAACCATAGGTCCGATCATGCCGCCGTGGGCCTTAAATGTGATACCATTGTTTTTACTATACTAACTCCCATTTGTTGCAACACCATTTATTTGGTTCTATGTTGAGTTATAGATTCTAGATGTGGCAATCGAACTTACAGCCTTGGGTAATTAACTCGATTGACACTACCGCGACAGTCGATATTTTAATTCCGGTTTTTTATTAGTTCTAGCTGCCCGCGGCTACGCCCGTGTTGTTTTTCGACTTATCCGTAGTAATTTTTAACTATCCCACGGGAATTCTTTGATTTTCAGCGATTAAAAGTATCTAAGACGTTGACCGGGGATATAAGGTACCACCGTGCAATTTTTCATTTAAATCAGTCTAGCAGTTTCGGAGATAAGCCTGTACAATATGCTGAGCCGTATGAGTAACTTTTTAACTATCCCACGGGAACTTTTAATTTTTCCGGGATTAATAGTATCTAATATATTTACCAGGGATATAAGGTACAAACATGCAAAATTTAGTCCAAATCGGTTTATCAGTTTCAGAGATTAGCCTGAACAGAGAAACAAAGAATAAACACACATACCTACATGTTCTTTTTATTTTGTGCAATAGTGTATATTTTGATTTAAATTTGAATAAATCTGGACATGTTCTATTATCACTTTTTACATCCCCCTGGTGCCCTGACTTGGTTTTTAGCATTTCTTTGCTATGTACAGATTTTCTACCTCTACAGTTTCATTATTTTACAGATTATAAACATCATCGCTGACTGAAGTGAAACATCATTGAAGGAAAGGTAGAAAGAAGGAGGAAGAAATGACGATCAAGAAGAACATACATGGAGCAAGTTAAAGAAGGGATAGATGCAGTGTCATAACAGCAGGTCAAACAGAAGACGGAGATCTTCAAATAGCTGAAGATATTATCTTGGTTCATAGCTAAGAACACTCTCGATTGTGACACCTTGCAAACAAAAAAAAATAGATCAAAATCGGAGCATCCGTTTAGGAGCTACGATGCCACAGACAGACAGACACGTCAAACTTATAAAACCCCTCTTTTTCGTCGGGTGTTAAAATGGATGTGATAGACTTCACCGACAAGAGCACAGCATTGATGATGATATTTAATTTTATTATTTTGTATTAATCGAAGTTTAGTTTCTTTCGTCAGTAGGTCTCTACATGATAGCGTTATGGATTTTTACACGCTTTATATTAGCTTCACTTGTAAGTAACTATGTATGTAAGAAAATCTTGGAATCCTAATTTGACCCACTTCCCGGTCTTCGATAAGGATGAAATTTTGCACACGCTCTGAGTTCTGATGACAATACATGACTAGCTAAGAAACGTCATTACAAATCCAATATGGCGGCCTCCCCATTAATGTATCTAAAAAAATCTTGGAATCTTAATTTGACCCACTTCCTAGTCTTCGATTATTCCTGTGGAAATTGGGTATTTTACACGCTTTATATTAGCTTCACTTGTAAGTAACTATGTATGTAAGAAAATCTTGGAATCTTAATTTGACCCACTTCCCGGTCTTCGATTAGGATGAAATTTTGCACACGCTTTGAGTTCTGATGACAATACATGACTAGCTAAGAAACGTCATTACAAATCCAATATGGTGGCCTCCCCATTATTGTATCTAAAAAAATCTTGGAATCTTAATTTGACCCACTTCCCGGTCTTCGATTAGGGTGAAATTTTGCACACGCTCTGAGTTATGATGACAATACATGACTAGCTAATAAACGTCATTACAAATCCAATATGGCGGCCTCCCCATTATTGTATCTAAAAAAATCTTGGAATCTTAATTTGACCCACTTCCCGGTCTTCGATTAGGATGAAATTTTGCACACGCTCTGAGTTATGATGACAATACATGACTAGCTAAGAAACGTTATTACAAATCCAATATGGCGGCCTCCCCATTACATGTATGTAAAAAATCTTGGAATCTTAATTTGACCCACTTCCCGGTCTTCGATTATTCCTGTGGAAATTGGGTATTTTACACGCTTTATATTAGCTTCACTTGTAAGTAACTATGTATGTAAGAAAATCTTGGAATCTTAATTTGACCCACTTCCCGGTCTTCGATTAGGATGAAATTTTGCACACGCTTTGAGTTCTGATGACAATACATGACTAGCTAAGAAACGTCATTACAAATCCAATATGGCGGCCTCCCCATTATTGTATCTAAAAAAATCTTGGAATCTTAATTTGACCCACTTCCCGGTCTTCGATTAGGATGAAATTTTGCACACGCTCTGAGTTATGATGACAATACATGACTAGCTAAGAAACGTTATTACAAATCCAATATGGCGGCCTCCCCATTACATGTATGTAAAAAATCTTGGAATCTTAATTTGACCCACTTCCTAGTCTTCGATTATTCCTGTGGAAATTGGGTATTTTACACGCTTTATATTAGCTTCACTTGTAAGTAACTATGTATGTAAGAAAATCTTGGAATCTTAATTTGACCCACTTCCCGGTCTTCGATTAGGATGAAATTTTGCACACGCTTTGAGTTCTGATGACAATACATGACTAGCTAAGAAACGTCATTACAAATCCAATATGGTGGCCTCCCCATTATTGTATCTAAAAAAATCTTGGAATCTTATTTGACCCACTTCCCGGTCTTCGATTAGGGTGAAATTTTGCACACGCTCTGAGTTATGATGACAATACATGACTAGCTAATAAACGTCATTACAAATCCAATATGGCGGCCTCCCCATTATTGTATCTAAAAAAATCTTGGAATCTTAATTTGACCCACTTCCCGGTCTTCGATTAGGATGAAATTTTGCACACGCTCTGAGTTATGATGACAATACATGACTAGCTAAGAAACGTTATTACAAATCCAATATGGCGGCCTCCCCATTACATGTATGTAAAAAATCTTGGAATCTTAATTTGACCCACTTCCCGGTCTTCGATGAGGATGAAATTTTGCACACGGTCTGAGTTCTGATGACAATACATGACTAGCTAAGAAACGTCATTACAAATCCAATATGGCGGCCTCCCTAAGATGACGGACTGGCTGTTTGAAATCCACCCCCATGATATGGGTATCAAATGAAAGGGTTTGCTGTCAGGAATACGAAAAAAACAGTCACGGGACTTAAATCCAATATGGCTGACGTCCAAGATGGCGGACAGAAAGCGTGTTTTTTAGTTTTTTAAACTATGTATTATTTCAGCAAGAGGCTGAGCCGTTGAATTCCAATCGAAAATTCGCGGGTACAAGCCTCGTCACGAACCATCGTGTTTTCGATCACTGAGGTTTGAACCGGCGAACTTTTGAATGAAAGTCAACGGGCCTAGCCACTTGGCCACCGACGCTCTTACTGTATATGAGCTGTCTATTCCAGTATGATGTAAATCTTGGTTCCAACAATATGTCGGCTGCGCCTGAAGCGTTCGCCGAACAATGGTCGCTTACTTTTACTGCTTATTGTGCTTCAAGTCACTTTCCTTTCCTTCAATATTATATATAACTCACTACCTTAATATATTTGCCACTGGCACGTTCGCTGCTTGCATGTCGATGCAGTTTGTTAAAGATAACATTATTTATTTTCTTAGGAAAACCTTGTTTAAATTTTTGTCGGTAATCTTTGGTATTTTGTACTCATATTTTCTTCTGTGGTATTTTAATAAAATTAGTACATTTCGACTATATCTTATTTTTACGACAATCGTTCATTCAATTATTGCATTTAGATACCAAATAATTTTAATTTCACCTATTTTTTAACTGTCACTTCTACGTCAGTTAACAAAATTTATTCTTCCATTACAATGAAGAAACAAAAAAACTTCATCAATCTTTAGGAAATGAATATATTTATATTTAAACTAATTATACAAAAAAAAAATTAACGTGCACTATTCATACCCTGACACTGGCAGAATTGTCTTTGGACAGAAGCCAAAAACATAAATATTGTATTGTATTCTAATTATACTATACTCAAATTACTAATTTGTAACGTCCATAAATTATACTATACATATATGTATCTACGTTTTATATGCACTATCCCTGCATCGCGTACTTTTGAAATCAAATTAGGGTCCCGCATGCATAACACTAAATCCAATATTAGCTTATTATTTCCGGATTCTCTCATCTCATAGGGGATATAATCCACTTGGAATATGAGGGTAGAAATTATTCACTTCATTTAATAAACAGATGAACTTTATTATCAGCTTATTGATGCGTTTTGACAGGAGAAGGAAAATGGTAAATGAATGATATTTATAGGGGCCGAAAATATTTTTGCTTATCTTCTTTATAATAAAACTGTAGTGGTTGAAAATCTGTACATAGAAAAAAATGATTAAAACCGAGTTAGGGGGATGTAAGAAGTGATATAGAACATATCCAGATTTTATTTTTAATTTTGTTTCTTTATTGGTCGGTTTGTCTGTTTGTACGGGCTAATCTCTGAAACTACTGGACCGATTTAAATAAAATTTTGTATAGTGGTACCTTATATCCCCGGTCAACATCTTAGATACTTTTTATCCCGGAAAATTAAAGAGTTCTCGTGGGAAAACTAAAGTAACTTATATACTGCTCAGCTCATTGTACGGGCTAATCTCCGAAACTACTGGACCAATTTAAATGAAATTTTGCATGGTGGTATCTAATATCAAATACTTTTTACCACGGGAAAATATTTCACTCATACGGGAAACTGTGCAGGGAAAAGTCGAAAAACAACGCGGGCGTAGCCGCAGGCGGACAGCTAGTTTGGTAATAAGAGCTTCGGTGGCCTAGTGGCTAGGGCCGTTGACTTTTATTCGGGAGGCGCAGATTCAAGCCACGGCAAGTACCGATGTTTTTTCGATTTTCAAAGGACATCATTCACGTTTCATACAATGTTGGACCAAAAAAGTGAAAATGCCGGCCAAGGAAAAAAATGTATTTTTCGGATAGAACACGTCGTGGTGCCTATATTTTTTTACTTTTTTTTTACATTTTCTCTATATATTTTTTATTTTTTTTACTTTTTTTTATTAATATTAAACAAAAAAAAGTTGGTGAATGATCATTATTATGCATCATAATAATACTTTCATAATATATTTTTTAATTATATTAAACAAATACATACTTAATCCAAGTGGGCCCCTATTATAATAATAAAAAAAGAAGTTAAACTACATAAAATAAAGGAATATAATATTTTCAATACAATATGACTACCTACATGCGCTGTGACATGTATCAAAATAATACTTTTATAATAACATTTTTATTATTTAATTAATAGCTTCTAACAATACAACCATGGGGTGCACAGGATTTGCGTTATAGTTAAAGAATACAGGAATTTTCTGCTGGCCGGCACTTATACTTTTTTGGTCCAAAATGAATGATACCCATGTAAGTTATTTTCTCTTACGGTTTTTATGAAGCTTTTTTTGTCAGGCTTTAGACACTAGTTGTTTTCTTGCATTTTGTAATCTTTAGTATTTTTACTTTAAACTTTCAAACCTGCTACAGTAAGCTTTTACAAAATAAGCTATAGATTTGTCAGTTGTCGTGACCCAGACTTTTTTTTTGTTTTTTTTTGTTTAATGAGCAGCTAAAAGCCGTGACCGTCAGGGTACAGCCAAGTGACATAAACTCGTTGTTGATAAGGGGAAGCTATAATATAGGGAGCTATAATTCGATTTATTACTACGTTAAACAATTATTGTGGCATTTGTAAGAGGGAGAATGCTTACAATGATTTTTATTCACAATTAGTTGTCCGCCCGCGGCTATGCTTACGGTTTTTTATTATTTTTCCGTGCAGTTTCCCGTAGTAATCACATGTTTTCCCGAGGTAAAAACTATCTAAGATGTTGACCGGGGATACAAGGTACCACTATACAAAATTTCATTCAAATCAGTCCAACCGTTTCGGAGATTAGCCCGTACAGACAAACAGATAAAAAGAGAAACAAAACACTAAATTAAAAAAATTCAAAACCCCCGCGCCACATAACCTTTACTCGATCCTTTCAACAACTACGAAAGAGCTGATAATCTTCAAATGGCTGAAGATATTTTCTTGGATTACCTATAAATAGCTAAGAGCACTCTCGATTGTGATACCTTGCAAAGAAAAGAAAACTAGATCAAAATCGGCGCATCCGTTAAGGAGCTACGATGCCACAGACAGACAGACACGTCAAACTTAAAACAACCCTCTTTTTTGTCGGGGGTTAAAAATTAAAAAAAGAACTGGATATGTTCTATATCACTTCTTACATCCTCTTAACTCGGTTTTTAGCAGTTTTTTTTACATAGTTTTACTATATAGATAAGCATTTTTAATTCGAATTTTGTACCTTCCCCTTAAAATTAAACAGTGCAAGCCAGACGGTCTCGGATCGACGATTCCCATACTGTCGACGAAATGATGAATTTACAACTTGATTCACATAATTTGACCCGTTTGATCGCCGCTCGTAAATCGTGACATCCAGAGGGGTCACGGGACGTTTTTATTTGATTCCCGTGGGTCAGAAGTTATTCCGTTTCTTTTTAGAAGCCTTGCTTGCTATTTGTGTGGGTTTCGAAGTTAACCTACCTCACAAACCCTGGTGTCAGAATTGAGCCGCCTAAGGCTTCCGACCATGCTCCAAGAAAACAAGGTCTAACAACGACCACGTGACTGACACAAGCCTACGTCATTTTGCGCTGTTCATCCTTGTCTATTACACGCATTCGACGAGGATGAATAGGCAAAATGACGTAGAAATGACGTAGGCTTGTGTCAGTCACGTGGTCTTCTTGTTAGACCTTGTTTTCTTAGACCATGCCTCTCACATGGCTCCTGTATAGATCATAGCCGGCATTAACGGTATTATGTGCCTTCCGAAGCACGGAATCATCTTTTTTTTCCGGACAATCAGGTGATTTAGCCTGCAATGTCCTAAGCAAACTGGGGAGTCTCACAAAGTGCCATTTGTTCGTCAAGTTCCCCACCAGGATTCGAACCCGGAACCTCCGTAACGTAGGAGAGCTTTGGACCACTCGACAACGAGGCTGTTTTAAGAGCCACTGTTTATAGGGAAATTTTTGAAGACCTTTTTTGCCGTCAAAATTCCGCCATATTGGTTTTTATATTTTTGATAACACAGTGTTCCTCCCACTATTATTGCCCCCCTCCCCTAATATTTTACATCGATTTATATTTCTTTGATTTTCTTATTTTTGTCTGATCTATAAATAATATTTACGATATGATACAAATTATTTTTTGTTAGCAATACTTTATTTATTATAATCATTTCTTTCGCGTAGCTCTGGTACTGACAGAATATCAGTGTTGCAACTAGTTTGTACGCTTACTAGTTGCAACAATATACTGAGTCAGTCCCTTTTCCCTGGGCAGTGATTTTATTATGTTATGTTTTCTTTTATTTACTGTTGTACACTGTTACCTGGGAATAAATGAATTCTATTCTATTCTATTCTATTAAGACAAACCTAACGATAACTCTCACATTAAAATCCATCAAGCCTGCATAGCGTGCCAAATAATCCGACTAATATCATAAACGAGAAAGTTTGTAAGTTTGGTTGGTTGGATGTATATTTGTTTGTTACTCTTTCACGCAAAAACTACTGAATGGATTTAAATAAAACTTTACAATAATAGCTAATTTATACATTAGAATAACACATAGGCTACTTTTTACCGCGGGAAAATACCACATTCCCACAGGAAAATCTGTTAGCGCGGGCGGAAAGTTAGTTATACATACGTATATACATACACTCGAAAAACATAACCTCCTTCGGCAGTCGGGTAAAAATAGTACCTACCCAATTCGGTGTAGCTATTTTAAAGGTGTGAAGTGCAAATTTCGCATTCACATTTGCTGAAATTATCGTTGGGAATCCGTGGAGTGGCGTGAGTTTATGTATGTATGTATGTATCGTTGGGAATATTGCTGGAAACGAACATTTCCCGGGAATGGTTTGAATATTCCCGGGAACAGCAATTCACTATCTACAGCTCACGGAGTCACTTGTTATAATCAATACTAAAATATAAAGAGGAAAGATTTGTATTTTTGTGAGTGTGTGTATGTATGTTTGTAATGAATAAACTCAAAAACTACTGTGCCGATTGCAAAAATTCTTTCGCCATCGCGGGAAAATACCTCATTCCCACGGGAAACTATTAACGCGGGCGGAGCCGCGGCGGGAAGCTAGTATCAGATAAAGATAGATATCAGCCAACTACACGCCATAACGTACACATTCGGTCTCTGATCGGTCAATAATGACCGAATGAATAATGAATGCACATTGACCTACTTCTTGATCGCCGGATATTTGGCGATGGAGCTTCCCACGTTCGATTCTCGGCTTGGAATTGTAGAATATGATAGAATATACATACTTTATTAGTTTACTAATATTGTGACAAAAAATACAGTAAAGCCTTATTGTAGTTGAAAAAGGAAAGAAACAAACGAAAGCTTCTTTTGTTTTTTACCAAAGTTCCTACGCTTGACAGTCAAAAATCTCAAGTATTTTGGAAAGCATGGTGAAGTATAATTTCAGGCTTTTCTTCAGAAGCTTCAGGCACCTCAAAACTTAAACATTAACGAAGGAAGGGAGAGATTACAATGTTTAATTATATTTTGTTGTTTACTTCTAATCTGACGTCATTAAGGGTTTAAAAGTACATGTTAAAAAAAAACTTTGAATTTAACGCAGCCTCCGTGGTCGAGTGGTCAAAAGCTCGCCTGACGTTACGGAGGTTCCGGGTTCGAATCTCGGTGGGGACTCGACGAACAAAATATCACTTTGTAAGCCTTTCCTCAGTTCAGTTAGGACATTGCAGGCTGATTGTCCGAAAAGAAAGATGATTCCGTGCTTCGGAAGGCACGTAAAGCTGGTGGTCCCAGCTACTATCTACGGATGCTGCGTTACAGGAGCCATGTCGGAATTATAGCCATGTCGGAAGCCTAGGCGGTTCTATAATTCCGACACCAGGGTTTGTGAGGTAGGCTAACCTCGAAACCCACTCGATATGCATGCATAGAGTTTGTCACAGTTAGTTCACCTTATTATTGAAAACCCCTTGATAATTTCTAAATTAAATATGCATAGAAACCGAGATTTACAAGTCCTCTAAATCGTCAAAATAAAATCCCAACCTAAGACCCTGTATACAAAAGATCCACGTATGGCCGCAAACAGTATCATTGCGCACAGATCTATGATCTATCACTGTATTATGGCCGATTAATGTTTTGTTATGGCTTTTCATTACAGCTGTAGGACAAAAGGCGGCTCTCCTCAGGCGTTCCACATTTCCAATGACGCGTGCGCAGAGCGACGAAGATCTAGACGCGGCAGCTACGTCACAGAAGATAATAATTGTACTAACCCGTACAGACAGGACACTCACCCCCCCGCGCCAAAATGAGTTTCTCGCCCGATATAGTGCCCCACGCCCCGCACCCCGCAGGCGCCGCGGGACTCCGCCGGTGGTGTTCGGGAGTGTTTTACATAGCGCCTAGCGCCATCGACTTGTAGTTGATATTCAGTTGTTATTCAAAAAGAAGTAGCTTTTCAAAATGCGTTCTGTATGGAGTGACCGCCCAGTGACTACGTGCAACAGCATGGTCTAAAAAAACAAGGACTTCTATTCCGACCACAAGCCTACGTCATCATGATGTTCATCCACACGCATTCGACAAGGATGAACAGCATGATGACGTAGGCTTGTGTCAAGTCACGTGGTCGGAATAGAAGACCTAGTTTTTTTAGACCATGGTGCCACAGTGTAAAAAAACTTAAAGATGTTTTGAAAATGATCTAGTCACGATGTCACCTCGGCGTTAAATGCCGCAAAAAAAAAAACAAAATTCAAACGCTTTGTTCGAAATAAGATTACACAAATCACTTTTCGACATCAAATTTTAATAAAATTACTAAGTTTTGCTCAAACAAAGGCTGGCTCTCGTCTCACACTAATGTAGAATCACTACTTATTATAAAACAAAGTCGCTTTCTCTGTCCCTATGTCCCTATGTCCCTATGTCCCTCCCTTTGTACGCTTAAATCTTTAAAACTACGCAACGGATTTTGATGCGGTTTTTTTTAATAGATAGAGTGATTCAAGAGGAAGGTTTATATGTATAATACATGCTTAATATACTGAAGGATAACCCACAATAACCATTTTCCCGTGCGGAGCCGGGGCGGGTCGCTAGTAAACTTATAAAATTTAAAGAGGCGATGCGATATCTGTTTGTTCATATAACTGGCAGGTTCGCGCAATGTGTGCGCTGCTGTGGAGAAGAACGCAAAGAAGAAACTCCACAGAATCGCATATTTTGTTAGTAGTTTTTAGAAATAAAATAAAGTCTTCTTTCGGTAAAATGTTCTACCTACAATATTTAAGGTACTTTCCCTCCATGTGGCATAGTCGTGGGACGCCCTGTATATAGATGCATGGTCATAACATATAACCAACTCCGAAATATTGAAGCAAATATACAAAAAAAGCAAAGACAATAAAAAAACATTACTTATCCAGAGAGTTTGGAAGAGCTGCTTCTAAAGCGAAGCGGCTCTTCCAAACTCTCTGTACTTATCTGATTTCTTTAGACTCTCACTAGCCACTTCTACGCGTTAGTGGCTCTACAAAAAAACATTCAGTATCCAAAACCTGCTATTACGCAGAAGGCACGACTCGGCTATACAGGCTGCTGTCAAAAAAACACGTAAATATACGTTACACGCTGTATATGGTAGTTAGATTGGTGGTTAGTAGAAACGCCTCGTAGTTTTGGTTTTAAGGTCGGCACTGGCTGGCAGTTTTGTTTCTTCTATCACGGTTTTATGGTTTCAGTGTATTTTGAATTTGGAATAGAACAGTTTTTGTTTTTTTCTGGACAGGAAATTTTGTTTAGCGGCCAGGATTTTATTAAGATACATTTTAATGTATTTTAGCAAAGATTCTAGCCATGTAGGGGCAATAGTAGAATAAATAATATTATTACTCTTTATTGCTCACCAGCAATAACAAGAAAACAACAATAAATTAATTTCTACAAATATAAATGTACAAATGGGCGGCCTATTTGCTATGGTAGCAATTTCTACCAGGCATCAGCAATATATTATTATGTAGGTACTTTCTTATTTTCTCTAAGACCTAGAAAACCAGATTCTAAATTTGCTGAAACTGAAATTTCTCTACTTTTTACATTTCAATCTAAACATTTTTCATTGATAAATAAATGGTTAAAAAATGGTAGAAAGAAAATAAATGACAAATAATTGAACAATATAGACGTAATACATGGAAATCATACTAATATTATAAGGAAAGTTTTGTAAATTTGTGTGTGTGTGTATGTTTGTAATGAATAAATTCAAAAACTACTGAACCGATTTCAAAAATTCTTTCGCCATTAGAAAGCTACATTCACCGTGAGTAGCACATGTTACCTTTTACCGCGGGAAAATCTGCTAAGGGCGGAAACTAATTTTGTCAACTAGCTGAGATGTAAGGGGGGTTTGTCTCGAGGCTGTGATTGCTCCAAATGTCACGCAGCTTTCTATTGGTGACTTTCTATTGGTCGAAACTGACGGAAAATAAAAATATATAAAAATATATCAGTATCAAATCACATATTATTATGTGTTGACAGGATCTGGTCGCCATATATATTATTAATTACGATACTAGCGTCTGTTGCTTTTCGACTTTTCCGTTGTAATTTTTAACTACCCCACGGGATTTTTTTTTATTTTCCGCTTAGGAAAATTTTCTATTTATACTCTAAGATTTTCCGGTATTAAAAGTATCTAAGATGTTGACCAGGGATGCAAAGAACCTCCATTGAAAATTTTATTCAAATCTGTCCAATGGTTGCACAGATTAAACAGACAAACAGACAGAGAAACAAAACAGAAAATTATCTGGATATGTTCTATTTCACTTCCTACATCCTCCTGACTCGGAGTTTATCTTTTTTTTTTACTATGTACAAACATTTGACCTCTACTGTTTTAGCATATAAATTACGTGTCTATACAAAAAAACTTCTTACTCTACGATAAATGATGATGACAATGTGATCGTTACGAATATGACACCAATATTTTCTCATCTTTATACAAATCACCCAATCATAATTTCACAACAATATTCATCCGATATTGATAAAATATTCCCATCCCGAGAATACCTTTACATCATGCAAGGCCACAGAAAAAAAAAACCTGAAACTGCATTCATTATTCCATACAACACCTCACCATATGAGTATAATACAACAAGATCGCATCCACAACCCGCCACTTTGAAAATAACCGTTTATCGTTCATAAAAGTACGAAGTAAATGTCTATTTAAATCAGCGGAGTAATGCACAAGTTAACACGAATAACTGACGCGATTAAAATAAAAGTCGGTTAATCTTGTACGTCGCTGTAAAATTGTGATGCGTTTAAAACTGGCCGGGTTATACGTAGTCTGCTGTTCTTGTCTTGGGATTAAAAAAGGAAAGAGTCATGTTGGTAGGACGTATTTCGTTTGGCATAAATAGTGGTTCCGTACGTTTTGTTTGAATATTTATTTCACGCAATTAATTGCTTATCGTGTGATGTTAGAATTATTCTTTTTATAAGCACAATTAATACGTAAACCGCGAAAAACTCGACAAAGTGACATTAGTGACAGATAAGTCATTAAATCGCGCACGTTTGACACCCTCTCGACAATTCGCACATTACGTAGTAAGCGGCTCAAATAACGACTACACACGGAGATAGTAGCCAGCCATGACTAACTTTACGTGCCTCCCGAAGTACGGAATCGTCTTTTTTTTTCGACAATCAGGTGAACGAATGAATAAATTCAGCCTGATTCATAAATGATTTGTGCAACTAATTTTATAGCGTTTCCTATATTAAAATTTGCTTCGCGAGGAACCCCAGATACCCGGCCGTAACAGCGGGATATCAACGCAGGAGGACGCCGGCATACAACAATCTAAACATAATGACTTGTAATGAACGCTCATATGCCATTATAAAAAAATCACAAAAAAGAAAACACGAAAATATACATAAAAGGTCGATGGGAATCAAAACTTCTGCGTAAAACGGAGCCCGCCGTAAAAAATTAAAAAACAAAGACATTCCATTTTCGAAATTAAAATTTCGCTTTCCGTTTATTGTAATGTGCAGTTAGCCAGCGGGTATCGAATTTATTTGAAGTTCCAAAATGAATTCGAATTAGGAACATATCAATTTCTGCTATCTGTTTTGTTTTTTATCGATTAAATCATTATAAACCGATCGATTGTGTTATTTTATGCGTTTCGAATGTATGCAGATTGGCAGTGTTAAGTTAGTTTCTCGAAATCGTTTTCGATGTATCATTTTCTCGTCTTTTTGAAAAATATTTTTTTAAATACAAGATACCTACCTATCCATCATTCACCATTTGGTTCCCGACTCATAATTTGATCAAACTCTTTCTATCTAGGTGTAGGTACATGCAACAAAATAGATTAATGTTATTGAATCTCAAAATGCCCAACTTAGTTCGCTTTGTTATATGATTTTTTTTAATTAAAAGTTATTTTTTTATGTTATTTATATAAAACTTCTAATATTATAAACGCGAAAGTTTGTGAGGATGGATGTATGATTGTCACGAAAAACTACTGAATGGATTTTAATTAAACTTTACAATGATATAGGTAGCTTATTTGTACATCAGAATAACACATAGGCTACCTTTTACCGTGGGAAATCCGGGCGGAGCCACGGGGCTGAAAGCTAGTACCTTATACATAATAAGTTTTCAACGTAATACTTAAAAAAAAATCCTCTTCAAACACGTGTTTCTTATGTAAGAATAAAAAACTAAAGTACTATCAATTTAAAGAACAATACCTAAACAAAAGTAAAAGTTAAGTACAGTTTAGTCAAATGTTTCATCTTTGGCTACGCCTCCAAATAGTCAGCCATCTTTCATTAGAAAACCGTTCTATCCTTCTACTATATACAACTCTACCTATAACGATACGATAGTAACAAAATGTAATAAATACATCGCTGCTTTTATTAATAAACCAACTTGGTTCCAAGATAAAACGAGCAATGAACGATGGAAGTTCAAAATAGTCGCAATTAGCTTTGATTTAAGTTTTGAAGATAGAATCGTGTGTCGAAAATCGTGACTGTTCGAAAAAGCATCACCATGTGAACTGGAGTTTTCGAAATTCGAACGATCATTATTATTTTTAAAACTTGTCTTGTCTTCCAAACTTCAAAGAGGTCGTCAAGTGGCCAGTATCGTTTGTATTGTTGTCTTTGATTTATCTTTGTTCTGATTCTACTTTTTACTTTTTTATTTTACGCGAGCTATTCAGCCAGTGCTATCTGATTGAAATTAAATTAAAAAACTTTTGTAAGCATCTTGGTTTTTCATTCTAACATACTTTAAGAAGCACAGAATACGTTATCGCCCACGTAATGCTTCCTAGCAAAAAGTGGTCTATTTTCTTCCACATTACAAGATCAATTTTTCTGCATTTTTCCACATTCTGTACAGTTTGTTAAGGGATGAAAACATAACAGATGAGACAAAAAGACAAACAGAACCACTTTTGCATTTATGGTATTAATTTGGTAACACTCGTTCATTCAACCATGACAACATAGCTTAGATCCATAAACAGTATAATTTTCACCGTGCATTGGAAGGCAAGGAAATCATATTGGAGCTCAATGGATTAGGATATCGGGGATCTTTTGAATAGCGTAGGCATTTGGGATGTTATTCACAGCATTCATAACTCTTGTCATTATTTGCGATACATTTCTGTACTTCATTGTACATTACGGGTCATAACGGTAATAAATTTTTACTCTAGTGCCAAAATCGAAAAAAAAAAACAACTTATTGAAGTAAACTAGTTTTTCCCGTGGGAATGAGGGATTGCCCCGCCCTAAAAGGTAGCCTATATGTTGTTGACATGTTGTTATTCTGATGCATGCGATATTACAGTAACATTTCATTAAAATCCATTCAGTCGTCTTTGCGTGAAAGAGTAACAAACATACATCATCACTAACTTTCGCGTTTATAATATTAGTATGAGAGGAAAGATATGTATTTTTTGTGCCGATTACTTTGATGATTGAGTAACCTTTTACCGCGAGAAATGTCTCATTCCCACGGGAAAAACTGTAACCGAAGCCGCGGAGGAAAACTAGTCGGATATAAAATAGAAAAAAAACGACGTAACGCCAATTTTTATTTTTTTGGTCGTCTTCTCAACAAAAATTTTTTTACTTATGATTTTTTTACCTTTTTTCTAATAGAAGCAGCAATGAAAATCGCTGTCGTCGCCTCAACATCAGCATCTAAGGGCACCATTGGAGTTTAATGTACCGCGCATAATGCGGTGTCAATAGGTTCGCTCGCAGATAACAGCCAGCGTAATTAAGGAAGACTTAAACGTGAAAGAACTTTCTTCCAATTCTTGGTTGTATTATGATATTCGTAGTTTTAAACAGCCTCCGTGGTCGAGTGGTAAAAAACTCGCTGCACGTTAAGGAGGTTCCGGTAGTGACTACTATTTGGTATTCTGTGGTTCCGGGTTCAAATTAGGGATGTAACCATACCGATTGGGATACCGGTATATTCTATCGATATCGAGCAACCGGTATCATTATCATTAAGAGCTCATTATACTATATACGGATGTAGTCGATATACAAGCCATGCATGTCAGAAGCTTAAAGTGGCTTTTTAACCAATCCTAAATACTTTGCTAATAACACTAAATGAAAAACTAAATATAACACGGGTGAGCCCGTGCTATGAAATAATCAACACAAAATACGATTGAAACTCTATATATTAGTAAATCAAGCACAACAACACAGAACAAGTAATGAAACACTTCGAATGAACTTATCCCACGGGAAATTGGGTTCCTGGAGCGTTTTTGTAACCGCACCAAGGAACAATCGCGTTAGAACTGACTTGAACTATCAAAAATCGTTTATTCGAAAACCATTTAAATTTAGAACAATGCGGCCAGTACCAAAGGTAAAAGAGATGGCATGACCAATGCCACATCATCCCTCCTGATAAAACAACAACTAGAAAAGAGCTGATAAAAGAACTGATAATCTTCAAATGGCTGAAGATATTTTCTTGGATCATAGCTAAGAACACTCTCGATTGTGACACCTTGCAAACAAAAAAAACTAGATCAAAATCGGCGCATCCGTTTAGGAACTGTGATGCCACAGACAGACAGACAGACACGTCAAACTTATAACACCCCTCTTTTTCGTCGGGGGTTAAAAACGATTTTAGTTTGTGCTCCCAGTGACCTAATAAAACTCTGCTCACCCCGTTAGAGAAAAGAGAGTTATGTATGTATATAGTTGACGGATATACAAATATTTCTAATTTCTGGATATCGACGGGCAAGAAACAAATACTCCTATCTAACACAGACCTAAATAGAAGATAGGAGTATTTGCGTCTTTCCCGTCAATTATGAGAACGGTGTGAAGTACTCGAAGTCAAAAGTGTTCTGCTTGATCTGCTCTTGGCTGTACTAAGACCTACTTATCCGTGAAATACAAAAAAGCTCTAAACCTCATTTCAACATTTATAAAAGTGAATACATACTTAATCCGTTGTATTGTCCATAAGCTCGCTGATCCTAAAACATTAAAAAAAGCAACGAAAAAAGCCATATTTCGGAGTTACGCGGCTTTGCGTAGTTTACGATCATTTTTGGGATAAGAGTGAATGTATTGTTCTAATAAAGAAAAATCCATTTAAAAAAGAAAACATGGAATATTGGAAATTAATGAAAAAATAATCTTAGTCTTATTATAGTCGTCTACGTGGTCGAGTGGTACAACGTTTGAGCACATAACGGAGGTTCCGGGATCGAATCTCGGCGGGGCGCCCGTCAAACACAAATTACTTTGTGAGTCTTTCCCCAGTTTGACTGACCATCTGATTCTCTGAAAAGAAAAAATATTCGGTGCTTCGGAAAGTACGTAAAACCCGTTGGTTCCGACTGTGACTACTATCTATGAATGTAGTTGTTATCACGAACAATGTTCTGATCCTAGTAAAGTAATTTAACCTCGAAACCAACAAGATAGGTAAGAATTGCTAGATAGCAAATTCTTGCAACCTTTGCATAACATATCATACTAGTCATACAAATAATTTAAAGAGGAAAGATTTATATTTTTGTGTGTGTGTATGTTTGTAACGAATAAACTCAAAAACTAATGAACCAATTTCAAAAATTCTTTCACCATTAGAAAGCTACATTCACCCTGAGTAACACAGGTTACCTTTTACCGCGGGAAAATTCCTCATTCCCACTGGAAAAACTGTTGACGCGGGCGGAGCCGCGGCAGAAAGCCAGTAATGGATAAAGTACTTATCTTGCATTTGTCTACCCCATAACAAAGTCAACTAAATTCAAAATCCCCAATTCAAAGAAAACCTTCAAAGCTGTCGCAAAGATTAGCAACAAAAAAGATCCTAAACAACTATTGCCATAACAAAGGCGGGACATAAATAAAAGTGTTAAGAGTGAAGGTGACCATTCGAGAAAAGGATTAGTGCGAATAGCGCACTGAGATAGGGGGTTCTGTAGCTCGGTGCGGAAAACTCGCGGAAACAGAACTATGTCACTATGTCACTTATGCAGGGGGGCATTCAATTGAATGAGTACGACCAATCAAGGTTCACCGGACTTGAGGCACCTTCAAGTCCGGTGAAACTTGATTGGTCGTACCTTTTCGACACAAGCATAATATGTCAATTCAATAAAAAGGGGGCATGCAAACCGGTTAACTGGACGACCGTTAAACCTGGTAACCGAAAATATTTAAAATTCAAATTTTCTGAGTTTAAAAACCGATTCTTTCGGGTTTTCTGTAGTTATTAACAACGGAATTTTTCAAAATTTGCCGATTATTGCATGCCTTAGTATAAACCTTCTGTACTTACTGCAAAATCTTAAATATGTATGTAACTTGCATGTGTGTTTTACTGTCCGTTTTATAGTTATTTTGTTTTAAGTACTGTAAAGGGCACATAAAGCTGAATGCTTTGGACTTCGCAACATTCGTATATTCTTTGAATGAGGAACAGAATTTCAAAAAATTTTTTTTTTCTAAGCCAAATTTTCCCTTTTATACTGTGTAGACGATCTGTTCATTACTATCCTAAAGAATTTTTATCTACATAACATATTTTTTGTATAATTTCACTTTTGTGAAAGTGATAACATTTTACGAAGAACATTTTTAGTTTCTTACACAGAACCCTAACAGAAAAAAAAACGGTGGATCGGTCATTCGCTACCTGATCGACCATTCTTAACAAATTGAATGTAGGGTAGTATTTTAAACTACATTGTTTTTAGTCCTGATACTATAATTTAAACAAAAACTTATGAACAGCAAAATTAATAGTAAACTTTTTTAAATGTTTCGGTCAGGAAACCAGTTTAAAGACATATTTTTTAGTTGTATTACCGCATGAATTTTATGTGTCAAATTTACTTTGGATTTCTTTACTAAATTAAACAAGACTTTTTCACCATCATAATCAAAAATCTCCACAACGATCGGTCTTGCTTGACCCGCATCCAGCGGCAAACCAAGACCCTCACTAGATCGTCGATCCACCTTGTGGGGAGCCTGCCCACGCTACGTCTTCTGGCGCGCGGCAGATTCAAGAACCCTTTTGCCCCAACGGCCGTCGGTTCTACGTGCGATACGCCGCCGTAACGTTGTAATTGTAAGGTTGGAAAACACTGCGTAAAAATCAAAATGGCCGCTCATTTTTATGCCACCATAAATGTCGTCGCACACAGCGATTGACTTCAGTCAGCATTAAGGTCGTCGCGTATAGCACCGAGCACGGCTCTAAACAGTAGGGAACTGCCCTCGACGCGTAAAATTCGCGTAATCGAATCCTCGCGAGGATCCGCTGATACCCTTATTCGATTTGACACTGCTAGGGCTGGCACTCTGCCAAAAGAATATTATATTAGTATGTTAACAGCTCATGTTATGTCCCCACCGAGGGGCTCGAGCCTATCCTGAAATCAGGATGAATAGGCCTTAGTCGACCACGCTGTCCCAGTGCGGGTTGGTCAACTTCACACGCAACCTTTGAATTACTACGCAGGTGTGTGCAGGTTTTCTCACGATGTTTTCCTTTACCTTAAGAGCGTCGAATAAACGTACATATGAATTCGAAAATGGAAACACATTGGTACGTGTCGAGGCTTAAACCTGCGAACTTCCGAATGTAAGTCAACACCCCAGCCACTTCGCCACCGACGCTCTTAACCAAAAGAATAAAAAAACATAATTTTAAAAGTAATTACAACAGTACAATAAAATACAAATATTCTTTATTGACACCAAAAGAGAACACATAAATATTACAGTAGGTACCTACATAAATTAACTTGAATCAACAGGCGGCCTTATCGCTGAGGTAGCAATAAAAACGTTTCGTCAATCCTAAAAAGATAAATCCTTATTACCATGGCACTTTACTGTGCGCTAGTTTTTTTAATTAAGGAATAAAGATTGCTTGTTAGCATTAAGGCTGCCTTTTGACTCTTTTATGTGTTTTGTATTTTTTATTTTGGCGTTAATGAAGTAATATATTTCAATAAAAAATATAGAAAAACTGGAGGGGGAGAATATAGACAGATTTTTACTGCAGAAAAAAAAAAAAGCTGAAGGATCAATGAGGTGGGAACTAATGAATAACAAATAAGATAAGATTTATAACTAAATTGCAAGTCTTGTTCTAAATTGATGACACATTGGTACAGAAGCCAGCACATGGGGCTGGACATGTTGACCTTAAGAGCGCCCGTATTCCGTAGCGGTAGGGGTGATTTTCGTAGTGCGAATGTCCAGCCTTCTGTACATACTGATACATGATACGGCTTGAACCCGAGCCTTTTGAATGGTAGACGCCCTAGCCACTGTGCCACCGACGCTTTTATAGTGTTGTAACAATCAGTTTATTTTCTTTTTTAATCTTTATTTATAAGAAAGGGTTTTATGACCACGTCTCCCTTACCGTTCTAACTAAAATTACACTCTTCTCTTAATATATTCTCCTGCGTGGACAACCCTACATCCCAGGGTTGGGTATAAAGACATTCAGGCCTCAAACATGATACGTTTGAATCTGATAATGCGCACCCTTTCTATGATTCAATTCTATATTTCATGTTTATTCTCTATTGCTTTAGGATTGATTTCATTGGCCCAGAGGAAATAGAACTATAGCTCCTAGCAGTGGCGTGCCTAGGGTCTAACGACTGGGCAAGCCCAGATAATATGATGTGGATTTTTTTACCAATCATCATGGCCTCTAAAAGGCAGTTCTTGTTGTGCTAAAAGACACACGATATCAAAAAGTCTTTGAAAAAAAAACGGAACGATTGTGATCCACGCGCGAATTATGCTCCTATATTTTATCATAATATAACTGGCGACGAATGGAAGTTTCTTTACGTTATTTACCAAAATTACAAAATGAAATAACCGCGTTCATGTGTCTGCGAGTTTTGGTGCCTCTTTATGGCATTTGACCAGCTTTTTAGATCGTCATAAACAATAGTATACCGAACGTTCTTATCATTCGAAAAAATATGCAACACCAACAATACAACTTATTAGAATAAGAGCAGACTAAACTGCTTTTTAAGGGACTTACTTGTCTGTGAAATGCACAAATCGGGTTTTGTTTTTGGCGAAGAAATTATTTTCTTTTTATCGGCAAAGTTAAGTGATTTACACAGTTCAAATTATTATACGGCACTAAATCGACACTCATTTTACCGAAATCAATACAAGAAAAGAAAAAACTGCACAATTTCACTCGCCCGCACAATAATGTACACAAAACTCCTTCAAAACATGAGCTTAGGTTCATAGCGCCAGTCTATTCGCACGAATTTCACACTGCAGCATGCCCGGCTTTTTTCTCATACAAAATCTTTTATGCTAGTGTGTACGCTGCTATGTTGGCTACGCACACACAGCCAATTTTTCTATACATTTGAGCGTAGAAAAGAGACGCGCAACGCAAGCCAAATATGAAGCCCATGCGTGCAAACGAGACAGCAATGATGTTATTTCGTGTTATGCGGCGCAATGAAGGCGCGAGTACATTGCTTGTTTTGACATAATGCAGAACGAGCGACACTATACCAACACATCGATGTATGGATTTGTCTCTCGGACGGATGTTTTCATGTTTCAATAGACGGCGGCGCGAAGTTTTGGCGGCGAGGCGCGCTTTTTAAATTGTGGGAAATTTATACTTTAGGACCTAGGGTCTAGGGCATGCCGGGCTTTTTGGCTTGTATGGAGTTCCCGCCACTGGCTCCTAGAGAATAACGTATCAAATGGTTCGTATGTTATAAAATCTTGTAGCTTGTCTATCTATACTAATATAACCCTCACTCACACCAGGGTTTATGATGTAGGTTAACCTGGAAACCCGCCCGCGTTAACCGTTTTTCCCGTGGGAAAGAAGTATTTTTCCGCGATAAAAAGTAGCCTATGTGTTATTTTGATGTATAAGCTAAATTATTGTAAAGTTTCATTAAAATCCATTCAGTAGTTTTTGCGTGAAAGAGTAACAACATACCTCAAACTCACAAACTTTCGTGTTTATAATATTAGTAGGATAGGATTATGTAGAGGAAAGATTCGATTGTTTGTTTGTTAGCATTGAGGGTTTCGAAACTAGTGAAACCATTTCTAAAATTCTTTCACTGTTGAGAAGCTACACTATTCCCGGGTAACATAGGCTAAATAATATTTTACCTTGAGGCACAGAATATAGAGTAGTAAGTACTTGTCTTGACTATATGTTTAGGTTTATTTACATACTTATTACTTTTATGTATATTTATTTAAACATATATTTTTTATTTATTTTATTCCTTTTTTTGATAGGTAACGTTCTGTTCAAAGCACCCTTGTATATATTTCCATTTATATTCATTACTCCGTCTCTCCTAATTTTTGTCTCTTTACAACAAGGATGTCTGGAAGAGACCGCTTACAGCGATAAGACCGCCTTTGCGCATATTCTAGTGTTGCCTAACTATACGGATTTGGTACAAATAAAAATAAGGTAAATCAATCGGTCATTTCCTTGATAGAATTGCGTAAAGCGGCAAAAATTCCTTTAAATTGTGTTCCAATTACACGTCGCCTAATTGGTTCATCTTTAGAGCTACGTCACCGCTCGGATTCCCAACAACCAATGGCCCGTGACGACTGGCATTTTTGAAAATCGTATAGCGATCACTCTAGCAGGACTATATTTGATGCAGTAAAAAATATTTACGATTTTAATTGGAGGTCTTTGAAGAAATGGACTTGTTATGGTAAATTGATAATGATCATGAAATATTTTTGTTAAACGTAGCAATGGTACTTTTTCTTTTTGTGTAGATCTTTTTCATAGTATTTTTATAACAGGTTCCCTTATTGAATTTAGTTTAAGGACCGTTTGTCTACTGTAGTATGTACTTATAACTACCGTAGAACTTATAATATAACATCCTTCATTTAGATACCAAAACATTTCTTTTTTCATGGCACTAGTTGTTTTTGTGCCAGTCAAGAAAAGAAAAAAATTTAAGACCTGCCATAGTAATGTTCGAACTACGTCACGATGTCAAAGTTTCACACGGGTCACTCGGTGGGTCACTGTCGCGCTCGTGATTGGTCGGCCGCGTTCCAAGTTCAAATATTTTCGAATTTGGAACGCTCGAAGACACCCGAATACGTGAATGGGGGTTTGGGAAGGTTTTTATCGGGTCAACGTTTCGCTTCGGATGAATTCGTTGAATCCGAATGGTTTTCTTTTGAAAATAGAAAAGATCTTGATTTGTTTTAGTATCTTTGTAGTTAAATTATGTTTGCGGGCAAACCTATTTATAAGCCTAGCCTCACCATTTGATTAAAAATATTAACCGAGATTCATAATAACTAAAACCTGACCACAAAGGCGAAGCTTATTATTTTCTTGATCGGGCTTTACTTCTTTCACTGTACCTTCGGTAGATAGCTCGATTTCCTCTCGAAGCCTGATTCGTTAAGCGTCGGTGGCGAAGTGGCTAGGGCCGTTGACTTCCATTCGAAAGTTCGCAGGTTCAAGCCTCGACACGTGCTAATCAGTTTTCGATTTTCGAATACATATCCTACGTTTATTCGACGCTCTTTTTATTTTTGTTAAATTTTTTTTTTCTTTTGCGAGTTCAAAATTAAAAATAATTGTAACTTCTTTACAAATCATTTTTTTATAGGTTGATGTCTCATTGCTGAGTTATTTTATGAACCATGAACGAGCACATAATATGAATAACAAAATAAAACCAAGAAAGTCGTCACCGTTTGTTCATTTTCTTCTGAATACAAAGTTGCAATGCGTCAGTCACTTCAACAAACCACATTATGACATTTATGGCTGATACCAATTCTTAGAACGACACACATTCATATGCAAATACTAATATGTATGTACTACAGTCATTGTTTGAAAACTTGTGTAAAACTGGGTTGGTAAAAAGTATTTACTATGTTAGTCATTCATCCCTACTTCCCTACTTAATATATTATAAATGCGAAAGTAACTATTTTTGTCTGTTTGACACGCTTTCACGCGAAAACCACTGAATTGATTAGATGAAACTTGGTACAGAGATAGGCAGAGCCTGTACTAACTATGGGTGTCAGTCAGCTGATATACATACATAATTTATAAATATTCAACATCCAGACACAAGGCAAACACAATATGCTCATCACACGAATGTTTGCCCTGGACGGGATTCAAACGCGCGACCCTGTGCTCAGTAGGCAGACGTACTACCAACTAGGCTACGGGGCCGTCAAAGTACATTATTCCTACGGGAAAACATTTTAGCGCGAATAAAGCAGCGGGGCAAAAATCTAGTTCATAATAAGTACAATATTGCTCGCCTTGTTGAGGATTTCCGGTGATAAATGCAAATAATATTATCAATATGACATTCGTTTAAGTAGATACAAATGTTTTGTGAGTTTTTACTACTTTGGTTAGGATATTTCAGGTTGAATCATTTCATTCTCCGAAAAGAAAAATGATTCCTTTCTTCGGAAAGCACGTGCCTCCGTTGGCAATTGGTAACGGCTACTGTCTAGGGATGTAGGCGTAACACGAGCTATTTCTTTTGTCGTTCCTTAGGGTAAGGATATTGTGGCGGCGCGCCACATACTACGTCATTAGAAGAGCGACCAATTAGAAGCCGAGGCCTGAAACGCGCTATCAGAGTTTTCGCAAGACATTGAACAAATACAAGTTCCAACGAAGTACAGTTGGACCGCGGTCCCCGGGCTCACCACCATGCCCCAAGGAAGATCTTCCCTTTGCCTCCACATTGGTGACCCCGACGTGATTCAGACGAACCGGTACTATGCGTACAGGTAAAATATCCCAATGTTATATGCGCTCACGCATAGAGAAAGAGATTGTGACTTATCGGTACAGACTACCTGGACTGACCTGGACCGACTCATATAATACAATACAATCCAAATATTCTTTATTGTCCTACGGGCTTGAACTTGATAAATACAAAAAATTACCTATTTCTTTAAATTGCGGGATCCCGATTTCATCCCAATACAATACCAAAGTTGAAAATCTGCCCGCTAAGAGTTGACATAATAAGTCCAATTTCGTTTGGTTTACTCAATATCCGCCCAATATGAAACCAAGGTGGCGCTGTGGCTTTCGAGAGTACGAAACGCCCGATCTCAATGTCGACGGATCGGAATCGCCGTCAAGAGTAGCCCCTCTGCACCGATCCGTACCGATCCGCACCGACAAGTCCGTACCGGACCTGCTTCTTTATTATTACTATCGCTTAAGCAGCTTAATAATTCAGCCACCAGTAGGCCTACTATGTAAGTAGCGACAGGCTCGAGAAGCCGTCAAACGCGACATAGTGACATTAGAGCTATAGTAGTTCTGTCAATATGTCGCGTTTGACAGCTTCTCGAGCCTGTCGCTACTTACATAGTAGGCCTACAGGGTTTGTAAGGCAGGTTAACCTCGAAACCCATACGATAAGCAAGTAGTCAACTTACAGTACACAATAAGTACAATATAGGTACTACAACTACGATATACTTACAGATCAACCAACTTATCTGTGAACTGAAGGGCGGCGCTAGTAGCGATGTGAAATTGTCCAATCGCTTTTAGGTACCTACCTATTCATACTTGACGTCCATATAGCGGAGTTAGTACCAATTCTGACCACTTCACAGACAAGTTGGTGGCACTGTACTGTAATTTATACAGATGTCAAAATTGACGTAAGTTTTGTTTCAACTTGCATGGTTTCTGCGCAAAGTCAGCATTCCTGTAATGCACGCGCAGTAAGTATTGCTGATTGTACAGCTCTACAAGACCGCCAAGGGAGAATGGTTCATTAGTATCAAATTACACCTTATAGAATTTTAACATTCACCTTTGGATTCTATAGGTACCTACTATTTACCAGTTTAACTGCGATTCATGCACAGACTGGTTTATATTTACCTACATTTGATACACAACCAAATCTAGTATAACAATTCTAGAATTTTATACTATTTTATAATAAAAGTAATAATTAAAATAACACTGCCGTTAACCGGGAGTCAAGGGAGAACTGAAGGAAAATGGACGAGGATGACGTATGAGTGACGAAGGAATTCCAAAATTGAATGTTTGAATTTAGACGAGAAAGAAATGGAATATGAGGTGGAAATGAGGTTGAAGCACCTCGTGACACACATATCTATATCTATACTAATATTATAAAGAGGAAAGGTTTGATTGTTTATTTGTTTGCATCGAATAGGTTCCGAAACTACTGAACCGATTTCAAAAATTCTTTCACCATTAGAAAGCTACATTCACCCTGAGTAACATAGGCATCAGAAAATCTGTTAACGCGGGCGGAAAGCTAGTTAGATAAACAAATGAGTACTTACTTACATAAATATACAACATCTAGAAGGGAAAAACAAGTGTCCGATTCGCGAACATTTGCCCTAGGCAAGGTTCGAACCCGCGATCCCGTGCATCGAAGGCAGACATATTACCAACTAGACTGTCAACATGAAACTTAAGAGCTCATAAACGTCTAATTTGTTGTTTTCTTGTATATTTCTCACACTGTCGGCATTGTTTGAAGTCCTTTTAAAGGTAAACGGCTATGTATTGAGAACTAACAGCTAAATATTTAATGTTTGTCCGGATATAACTCGAACACTCCGTTAAGGCGCGGGTTCGAGGTCTGGGCGAGGCTTTAGCGTGCTTTATTGTTACAGCGAGGTGAGTCATTTATAAGATTTGATGTAAAGTTTTGATCGTTTTATTTCTGAAATATTGAATGATAAAAAATAAGTTGATAATAATAGCAATTTTTTTTTTATATTAGCTAACAACTAAAAATTACAATTCTTTGTTACTGTTATCACAAACATCTAATAATTATAATTTGTATGTAACTGTTTTTCTTCTAAGCTTGCTTGGATTGGTTGAAAAGCACTTTATGTTGCAGATGTGAGATGATGAGATGTTGAACGGGGATACAAGGTTCCACCATACAAAATTACATTCAAATCGGTCCAACAGTTTCGGAGATTAGCCCGTACAAACAGAATATAAACAGAGAAACAAAAAAATTGAAAAAAATCTTGATGTTCTATATATCACTTCTTACATCCCCCTGACTCGGTTTTTAGGGTTCCGTAGCCAAATGGCAAAAAACGGAACCCTTATAGATTCGTCATGTCTGTCTGTCTGTCTGTCTGTCCGTCCGTCCGTCCGTCCGTATGTCACAGCCACTTTATTCCGAAACTATAATACCTATACTGTTGAAACTTGGTAAGTAGATGTATTCTGTGAACCGCATTAAGATTTTTTTACAAAAATAGAAAAAAAACAATAAATTTAGGGGGTCCCCATACATAGAACTGAAACTAAAAAAAAATTTTTTCATCAAACCCATACGTGTGGGGTATCTAGGTATGGATAGGTCTTTAAAAATGATATTTAGGTTCCTAATAACATTTTTTTCTAAACTGAATAGTTTGCGCGAGAGACGCTTCCAAAGTGGAAAAATGTGTGTCCCCCCCCCTCTAACTTCTAAAATAAGAGAATGATAAATCTAAAAAATATATATGATGTGCCTTACTATGAAAACTTCCAACGAAAATTGGTTTGAACGAGATCTTGTAAGTAGTTTTTTTTTAATACCTACGTCATAAATCGTAAACCACAATTTACCTTTCACTATTATTAAAACATCGATCAAAGTCACAACGAACTACAAAAACTTTTATATTATGTTACTGGCTGCTATGGAACCCTTCATGGGCGATTCCGACTCGCACTTGGCCGCTTTTTTTTAGTTTAGTCTTCCTATGTACAGATTTTCGACATCTGCAATTTTTTTGTACTAACTGTCACAGATTATCCCCGCGATTCATTTTTGAACTGAGTTAGCAAAATTTCGAGCGAGTAACATTGCTTGTGGTCACGGTAGATTAGCAACTTTAATACAACTTGAACAGAACTCTATTAAAAATTAAATCGTGAAGGATAACCCGTAACAATTACAGTTAGTGCAGTTCACAATAACAACCGCGAAAATCAAAGAATGATTTTTTTTTACCATGGATTTACCATATGTAAGTTACTAAATACTGAATTCCTTCAGTATTTGCTGAAGGAATTGCCCGAAGAAACCTTTTTTCTCTGGTTTTGGCGCTAGTTTTCTTGGATATGTCCTTTTTTTTTACTTTTCATACAGCTGACCAAATAAAATTACCTACTATTATTTCTTTTTTCCTAATATCCTTTCAATATTTCCTAACTGCCACTTACACCTTTCGTAGAGTTTAGTGAAACAATCACAATTTTAGCCTTTTACCGAAAAACTCGATATGTCACAACACGCACTTTCACCGCTGCATTTCGTCACCGTTGTTCTAAGCCTTCACGGATAACAATCAGCCAACTAATAATGACTGTTCTGTTGTCTGTCTGTTTCACAATACAACCGGTTTTGACCAGTATCCACCACGTGACTTTATGAGGCATGCAATATTCTAATCCTATTATTAGGCTTAAATTCTAAGTACACTAGGCGGCACATAAAGTCACAATGGCATTTTGTAGCATTGTAATAGATGCGTTTTTTCTATGTGAATGGGTAACTTGATGAGCTGCTCACTATACCTATCTATTGGTCAAATATGTCAAATTCAGTATAATTTTTTAACGTTAGGAAATATTTACATCACTGAGTTAAGTCAGTTAGGTATATGTCTGCACTTTCCGGCAAGTTCAAGAATTTGGTTGTCTTCTGTTGTGATAGTGTAAATCAGTGGTTTTTAACCTTAGGCAGAAATGAGGGACCATTTTACCAAATTTCTGTTTTGCCGGGGACCACCTAGCTGCTTTATTAGTTACCTACCTAACCTACTAACACTCATCTACTTATTGTTTTGCAAAAAAAATAAATTAAGTGGTTGTGTTGACTCGACTCACTCATTATTACGTCACGTTACTTGTTTACGAATACGATCACTTCGTGGACCACTTGGGATGCCTTTAGGGACTACTACTGGTCCGCAGACCACCAGTTAAAACCACTGATGTAAATGGAGCATTTGACGGAGGTGCCGCTTACGTGACGCTATTGTACGGTCAATTATCCTTTAAATGACTGTACAGTCATTTGAAGAATAATTGACCCCCTTCTCTTAGTTGTTGCTACTAGGAGGAGGTCGCATGTTTATAGAATGACGAGTTTTACTTGCGAATTGCGACAAAAAATCTTACTCCGTGGAATGTCCCAAATATGGTGGTAATTTTCTCGATCAAGAAGACACGCTCTTTTCCTAGTGGGATAAGCAGACTTTTAGTAAGCTCACAGCTGGGAGCCCAAACTAAAACCACATTTCGACGGTTAAGTACCAAATACTTCGATCTACATTTTTGTGATTTTTAGATTTAAATCTAGATCTATTTCACAGTTGTTGCTTCACCTTTGATAGATTGCTTTATTTAAAGATATAGGTATACCAACAACTGCTCTAAATTGATTTAAATTATCTAAAACTAAAATACAGAACGTTTTTTTGTTCTCCTGTAAAGTTGAAATTTTTCAGATAGCCGTATTTGGTACTTAACCGGCGATTTAGCAAATTGTTTGGTTTATGATTCGGTACGCATCTAAAATGAGATAAACGATCTTGTTCGTGTGAGTGTGATCTGTGATCGTGTTTCGTAGAGCATCTATTGACAGGTTTCTAATCAGGTTTTAGTTGGTGTCAATTTCCAACTAGGTTTATCTTATGTTTTTATGTAAATAAAACAAAACATACTTCTCTCCAACATTTATTGGTCGAAAAATAAATTAAAAACTTTGGATTTCAACAAAGGCCAAAACTCGTACAAATAAATACTACAGGGTCTACACTTATTTTAACAACATATTTACAAATCCCCCCCACTTAATTATGCTTACTAGTTACATAGTCAACCCCCTATTTTACACTTCACTCGCTTTTTCAAATAACAATTTTTACTTTTTACAAACTATTCGTCCCAATTTTAGGCCAGTGGGCGGCGACTCGATAACAATGCAGATATTCAACTATACTTCGATAGTGAATGTAGATATTCGGTTGTACTTATCAATCATTATAGTATGTACATTGGACAGAAGTTTTAGATACAGATAGATAAAGACTATATGAGTAGGTAGATGTTATTGAAAAAATTGTTACGAAATACATGGTGTTTTCTGCTATTTATCAATAAGCTTATTGTAATAAAGGAAAAGAAATGTACTTAGTGCTCAAAGAAATATCAAATGAATTTTGTTTTAAATTATTAATAACTAGCTGTCCGCCCCCGGCTACGCCCGCGTTTTTTAGCACTTCAAGAAATATTGTAAAAAAAAGAATTAGCGAAATCGGTTCAGCTGTTATCGAGATTTGCGCTTAGCATCACATTCAGCGATTCATTTTTATATTATAAACTAGTGAGGGCCCCGACTTCGCACGGGAAAATGATTATTATGCATATATTGTATATTAAACCTTCCTCTTAAATCAGTTTATCTGTTTTAAAAATCGCATCAAAATCCGTTGCGTACTTTTAAAGATGTAAGCATACATAGGGACAGACAGACGGGAAGCTACTTTGTTTTATACTATGTAGTGAATTATTGATGTGAGTAATCCTTAACTTATAAAAAAACATGATTCCTACTATAATATTAACCTTGAAGTTTTTTTGTTATTTTGCATTACATTACAATATGCTTATTTATTAACCATCATACACTTTATCTTCAACAACATTTTAAATTCATCTGAAGGTTATAATTAATTCGCAAACTATGGGAACTCTTCAAAAACTTCACACAAATGTTTATATAATTGCACAGAATACTACAATGTAGCAAATTAACATTTTTGTAAGAATTCCCAATAGTTCTTTAACACCATAAAGTAATAAATCAACATAATATAAAAAATGCTAAATTAACATAAGTACGAATATCAATCTTAATTTATAAACGAAATTGCAGTTCATTGACCCTACAGATGAGTCTTCATGTTTCTTTTTTCGTACATTTTTTATCGAGTCTCCGCCCACATCCTATAAACACCGTGGTGATTCCGAAATCAAACCAAAAGAAATATGGCCGCCATACAAACATTACAGCAATACAATAGTGATCAGCTGCAAATAATATCATATCGTATTCTAAGCTGGCAACACTGAAAATAAACCATTCAAAAAAAATCTTGCGTCTTCGTTTTTAATTAATATAAATGGTTCTTACAAGTACATAAAAAATAATTTACATACCTATACAAATAAGTGTTTTTTTTTGTGTAGAAATAAGTCTAGAATTAAGTACCTATATACATACCATTTAATTCATAATTTATTAATATATTATTAACTGATTTCATATCTGAATTATTTCATTTAACTGGATTATTCCCAAATATCCCCATCAAATATTTTCAATGCATGGTGGGGATTTGTGCAGAAAACGGTTAATATCATAACTTTTGGGAAAAATCCTAATAAACAGGTAAGTAGAATTTAATTTAGGCCAGCAGTTGTTTCAAATAAAAAATATATATTTAATTTAAAATTACCTACATAAAAACAAGCAACTTTTAAGTCGGTTTACTGAATTTAATATTTAATAGGTTTCGAATTGAATATAATTTCAGTGTTGCCAGAATAATCGGTTACCTACAACCTATCTTATTATTGTAAACGATTTTTGTAAATATCCAACAATTATTCGTTTTAGGAAAAGTGAGGTGTTTCATTTTTATTTATTTTTAGGAAAGATTCCACGCATCGGTAATGTGAAACGAGTAGCAAATTTCTCTAACATTATTAATATTATTTTTACAAAAATATTTTAAGAACAGTTTAAGAGGTAGCTGAAGCTAAAGTTTATAATTTTCTATTTTCTCTAATTAAGTAGTTATTTATTTTACAAAGATAAATTAAGTACAAGTAAGCAACGAAGCGTTGAAAGGAAATATACTTAAAAATAATGTATTAGAATTCAGTCTATCAATTAAATAATAATTATGCTTTAATAAAATAATTAAAATCATTATTACGTATAAGTACAAAATAATATTTTAAAGTGATTCAAAAAGTACCATTATAGCACTAGTAGCACCAATTAGAATATATATTTTTTACATGAAAAGGAACTTTTTACTTAATTTTTGCCACGAAAAAATATACTAATGTATAAAACGCTTCTCACTGGTCAGTGGTCCAATTAAAAATAAAAACGTCATAAAACAAATTGAGCAAAGACGAAATACTTGATTTTAAACTAATTTAATTAATTTGCTCGTGAAGTGAACAAATAGCAGTTAGCAGGTTTTGAAACATACACATAATATACACCGTATAAGTGACAGCTTAGCAAATACTTAAAAGACATACTCATTCAGTGTTATTGAGCAAGTTTCCTAAACAGACTTATTTGGGAAACGAAGAAAAAAATTCAAAACGTCCTTACATAACATTAAATTAAAAATTTAAACAACCCCCGCTACACAACCGTTACTTGATCCTTTCAACAACTAGAAAAAAGCTAAAATTCTTTAAATGGCTAAAGATATTTTCTTGGATCATAGCTAAGAACACTCTCGATTGTGACACCTTGCAAACAAAAAAAAAACTAGGTCAAAATCAGCGCATCCGTTTAAGGAGCTACGATGCCACAGATACGTCAAACTTATAACAACCCTCTTTCTCGTCGGGGGTTAAAAATAGTTGTATTAATCGTACAGTTTAAATAGAGAAAAAAAAAATGTTATAATTTCAGATAAAATTTTCTTTGGAAATGTATGGATTGAGCATGTACATTCAATATTTGCTAAGACGCCCATTACATTACACGTTATGTAACTGAAGTCAAAGTAAAATTTTGTGTAATTATATTTTTATTTCATGGTACAGTTTAATACATCAACCAGTTACTTTAAAACTTGTTACTGGTTTCGAAGTAACGTGTCGCCAAAACCATTTATCACTAGATAGGCGACTTTAGCCACTACTAGATGTAGAACAGAATTAATATATACAGAGCAACTCAATTAAGATAAACCAGTTTTGGTTTTTATATTTGAAGTATCACTTTATCTTTTTATCAGTACGACGTGCCAAATGTCTTGTCTTTTTATGTTTAATTTAGTGCCTTTTTAAGTATCCTTTCATCGAGATACTCAAAGATTAATCCAAAATTAAAATTGTAAAACAAACAAGTTAAATACAGTGGATGTTAATGTTAGTGAAGTAAAATTTTTAATAAGAATGTCAACTATTATCATAATAATTTTATAAATGCGAAAATGATTGTTTTACACTTAAAAAAAAAATGCATATATTTACAACCTGCACTGAGCAAATAAAGGAATTCTTTTCAATTTCCTTTAATTAGGACTTCATTTATTTTCACATTTATGTAACAAAGCCGTTTCTCAGTAAAAATAGTTTAAATTTCAAATAAAAACAATACAATTAATTCAAAGTTTTTTTTAAGACCATGTAGTTAAATACTTACGGGTTTTTGCCTAAATCGATTTTTAAATTCGTCGATGATGGCAAAATATTCTAAGTCCAAATTAAAAGATATTGAACAAAATCAGGCACAATTAATTAGGACCCGCTACTCGATTTCACATTACCAAAACGCATATCGATCGATAATGATCGAAATATCTATACTCGTAAAATGATTGTTTACATAATTTTTTTTAGTCTTACACAATAATTCAATTTGTTTTAGTCGGTATATCCCAATAGCACACAAAATTAATTCACAAGACATTAAACTATAAAAATTGTATTCATTAGGAAGATAATTTGATTAAATTCTTCATTTTATATGAAAACATAACAAAATTAATTTGAATATAAGAGGCATTTCTCACATGGTCATGTGCCTAAACTTGGTAAAACCAGAGAGTCAAATAGTCTGTAGATGGCACATAATCATAAAAAGACCGAAATAAAATCGTATAAATTATTTCAATTTCATTGAAGCTTGTGCCAATATTAAACTATTTTGAATAAATTACTTTATTGTAGAACAGCTGCAATTTTTATAGGTCGTAAGTGGTGGCAAATACCTAAAGGACATGGTTAGTCGTTGGTAATGTTTAAGCAACTTTCCCATGAATACGATTATATTTTATTTAAAAGGACAATTTGTTTTCGCATTGGGAAAAAGTGCTTTGAAAAAAAACCCTTGACTGATCATATCCGTCAAATACTTGATAAGCCGCCATTTGCATAATGTATTTAAAGTATTTTACTATCTAGTAACTATTTAGGATGAAGCCAGACGAGCGTAAATTTTGAGTAGCGTTTCGCGTATTTTCGGTCGCGCTATTTCTAATTCATACAAATTTCGATACTCATTTAGAGATGCCGCCGCCGTGACGAAACAGGGGTTTTGTATATGAGCAGAAATTGCGTGACCGAAAAAACGCAACTCAAGTCAAACAATTTACGCTCGTCTGGCGTGTTCCCTCAAGTTGATGTTATGATTAAAAAGGTTGGGGTAATTTCTATTACTTATTTCTTTATAATTATGATTTTTTAATAATTTGTTTAAAAACTTATGTTCTTAAATTGTATATTCACTAGCACTGGGATATACCGAGAGTATTTTTTAAATATATAAAATTATTCTCATTACGAACTAGCGGACTGATTTCGAGATTCTGAATGAGGTTTCGTTTTAGGCAATTATTCTCTAAGTACACAGCACAACTAATTGAAAACTATTGAGAGAAAATATCTAATGAAATTGTTTTGTTTCCGTCAGGTTTCAAACTTTAATAGGAAATACCAATATTTTGAACCTAATGCATATTTTTCGTTTTGAAATAACCTAAATTTGTCCCGTTGAAAACGTTGTTGAATCTTTTTTTTGCAGTAAGATATAATGTGACTGCCAGTTTTGTCCTCAGATAGATACTCACTTATTCATAAACGTTACGTTAACCGTAAAACGTTAAGTAAACTCCAAGTTGAACAATATTCTTTTTCTTTCCGACATTTAAATGTCAATACAACCTCTAAAGATATTTAAGTGTTAGAAAGAACCAGGAATATTGTTTAACAAGCATCGTTTAAGAGTAAGAAAGTAGAATTGTTTAGACTTTTTTCATTTATTTGAAACGCGAGTGAGCAGAAGAAACCTACATTAAAGTAATTGTTATAAACCTTTTTCTATTGTAATGTCATTTCCTCTTATCTAGCATTTTCATCAAACTGACTACACATTTTTGTTTCCAATTTTAAAAGAACAAAACATCTTCTTTATTACGTTTCGCAATCAGACAAAAAACAGCGATAAATTTGTTTTTTGTTAATCCATTAACCGTGTAATAAAAACTGTACTAAGAGACTTTCGGCAGATGTAACGTTAAAATTTATCTTTATGGAGCACAGAAAATAAATCAAACAGAAAATGTATGGCAAATAGATTAAGTAGAGAATGATTAGAGATTTATGAATTAGCCCAGAGATCTATGAAAACGTAATAGGGATTTCGTGAAATCCCTCATTTCCACACTTCCCTGCGACATCTATAAATTTAATACATAGAGTTTTCCAATAGGCGGGCAATGTTTTCACCATTTGATATAATAATATTATTATGATAACCGCGAAATACTCAATAGGTAAGGAACATAATAATTAATTACATTACTTTACATGATTATTCTCAGCCTGAGATGATGATGATGATGACATGATTATTAGTTTAGTAAAAAACCCGGTGGTTTAGATCCCTTTTATGCGACCATTTTGGATTATCTTTAAACTTCAAAATTCAAATCTAATTGATGGATATCTCAATTTCGTAACTAAAAAATAGTTTTATGTCATTTCTATTTCTACTTTAATATGCATTTTCTTTCTGTGCGGATATCTCATTTTATAATTTCCTTGACAGACCAACACCAATTCACATTTATTCTATAGAGAATTCTTTGATGTCCCACTAAAATAGTTTCAGACCACTTTTCACTAAAATTGATGGTTAAAATTTGATAAACTACGTACAATATTTTACAGAAATAAAATAATTTAAACGGGACGGTTTATTAGGAGATAAATGGTTTTGTATGATTAATGACATTTGAGTATTTAGGGTGACCAACATTATAAATTCGTTGAAAAGTTTTTTAACTTCCTTGCCAAGTTTTTTAGGGTTTTAAAACTACCTGACTTCAGAAAATAAATTACTTTTGCTTCGTCTATTATAAGAATTAGTTAATAACCAACAGGTGAAACTTATTGTTATTTTTTTTTCGATCAATTGAAATATAATTTATACTAGACAAATTAATTACCACGATAACAGGGCCGGGAGTTTGACGAGCTTTCTGAAGCAAGAAATGTGAAAATAAATATCGTAAAATGAAGGGTAATAAATATTTAATCTTGATAAACACAAATTGATTTACTAAACAGAAAAATAAATTTCTACCAAAACAATTAAAGATACGACAACGTTCTAACAGGTAGTTACACGTTTTTACTTTTACTAGATATTTTAAGATGCTGTATAACCATTAACATCCAGGCATCATATCTACCAGCCCTTTCGGACCAAAAATAACCCGAAGACAGTTTTAAGCGTACTCGGAACAGTTTAGACGTTTAACTGCTTGGTTCAAAACAGAAATAGACAAGTGCTGCACTTAGGAGATTGGGGTGAGACGGTATCACAACATATAAGGTATTTTAAAGCATTCGTGTTGTGATACTAGATACGTCTTTTGTAGAAGACATTTTTTTTATAAATATGTAGTCATCTCACACAAGATCATCTGACCCTTAACTAGGCAGAGCGCCTGTACTATTATGGGTGTCAGATAGCTGATATACATACATACATATATATTAAATCAAATACATACTACATCCAAGGCAAACACAAGTGCTCATCATCACACGAACGTTTGCCCTGGGTGGAAATCAAACCCGCGACCCTGTTTGTCGAAGGCAGACGTGTACTACCAACTAGTTGAAATATTCGGTTTTTGTTTTAGGAGCTCAGAGTTATATTACAGTCTATAAAAAGTTGCTCTTTAAGAGTCCCTTATACTTCGTTAGCATAAACGTAGAGTTTATGGAAAAACCTGCCGAACAAGGGTTAACCTTAGTTCAAGAAGGGTGTTTTTTAACCGACATCAAAAAAGGAGGGGGTTCACAATTCTTTCTTATTACGAAAATGCAAAATCTAATAAACTCCAAAAGTGTAGTTTTGTGAGTTTTAAAACGGTTCAATTGACACCAAAATTTGTCCCATTACTACTTTTTTGGATATCTAGGTACATAAGTCGCAAAAATGCCTTGCCCAATATACCTACGGCGTATGTCAATAATTTAAATGTGAAGGAAAAGTAGCTATTTCGAAATAAATCTAATATCTGGCTAAAAGCTGGCGTAGAGATGTTAGACAAAACATTTTTGGCAAGATTCTCATTAATATAACTTTGTTGCTCACACAGAAAGTTTATATAGAACATACTTCGAATTAATTGCTTTTTTTATTTATTGGCGCAACGAGCCAAATTACCAGTCACTTGATTTCTATTTTCTATGCTCCTATTTCTTATAATATTTTCGACTCTATGCCTTTCTTTATTCCTTTTATTCTTTATTCCTTTATAGATAAAGGCGAGAGTAACTTTGTCTGTATGTTTGTTACACTACCACTGAACCGACTTTGATGAAATGTGACACAAAGATAGAGCGGACCTTGGAAAAGGACATGATTACTTTTTACCGTGGCAAAATACCTTATTCCCAAGGGAAAAACTGTTAAAGCAGTTCGCGGGGCGAAAAGCTAGTAAGTTATAATTTCGATTTTTTTGTTAATGTGTTAATAAAAACTTACTGCGATCATGTTTAATCTACAATTATAGAGCTAAGTGGGATATGATGGACAACAAAAAAAATATATTTAAGTGTATGTTTTTTGCAAGACCTTTGTGAAAAATATTTAACAATTTTTCAAACAGTGTTTGCCAGAAGTCATGAACTACTTTTGTATAACGCAGTTTTCGTTACGACTCTTCTATCACTTATTTATGTAATTAAACCGCTAGTAATTTCAAATCGTACATGGTTATTTTGATGTTTTACAATGCCCAAAAGCTAAACTTCCCTACTCTGTTACAAAAAAAAACATCTACTAACTAACGCGTTCTTTTATAAAAGTAAGGATTACATGAATATTACGCTTTAGCCTCTAAGGCAATCTTCACCATTTAATCAACAAGGAACTCCTGAAATAGCCTGAAATCTTACTACAGCAGTTTACTAACATAATTTATTACAGCGGGGTCAACGACCCCTATTACGAGTTCATATTTCTAGACGGATTAGTAACTTTAACTGGGTTGTTTGGTAATGTTCGCTGTGATTTACATTTTTAACAATTAGTGTAACTGTAAGGCTAATTTTTATTCCCTCTTAAATACTTCAACATTTTAGGAATACAGAATATCTGTTCACTTTTTTTTTCTTTGCTTGAAGAGTGGGAGTGGGATTTGAAACTCAAGAAAAACTTCTTAGTTTGTTCTACATTGACCTAGTACAGAAAGTTCATTTTTTATTAATATATAAACCACATACGATAGTAGTTTGACATTAACTTTTAAATAATGTTAATCGCATAAACATATTTTTAAATTTTACTGCTTATTATGTATTATTTTCATGACCTTTGCTTTTTTATCAAACTCATAACACGAAAACTTGGTTTCAAATTTTGTCAGAGTGCCCACTTTTACATTGACTGTTAAAACAATATAAAGCGCATAAACATGTTTTTGAATTTTTACTATTTATTTAGTTACTATATTTTCGCCGCGGCTCCGCCTGTGTTCACGATTTTTTCCGTGGGACTGAGGAGTTTACCCGCTGTACTTTTGTACCAAGTTACATTAAAATCGGTTCAGTAGTTTCGGAGCCTATTCAATTATTAGGAATATTTTAGGCAAATTAGGAGTTTTAGTAAGGAGCCTTAATTATTTTTTAAAAATGTAGCCTATTTTACTCGGAGATAGTAGGTATTAGCTTCCCAACAGTGAAAGATTTTTTAAAATCGGTTCAGTAGTTTTGAGGCCTATTCAAAACAATCAAACTAACAATAAAATCTTTCCTCTGTATAAAATTAACACAAAAGTATAGATTTCATGACCTTAACGCTTTTATCAAGCTCAAAACACAAATTCCGTTTCAATCTCAGATAGAGCGCCCACTTGATAACGTGTATTCGTGCAAACTCCTAGCGCCATCTCTTGAGGATGGAATGAAACCAATTTCTAATTCAAAGAAATAACGTTTAAAAACGAGCCGTTACCATTTCTTGGAGGTTATGTTCTTCGTACTATGTTATATTTATGTATTCTCCGGGCCTATGTAAGTTAATTAGTATTGATCGTCTATAAATTGGAGTGAAGCCAAACTGGGGTTTAAGAAGATTGATTTCTTGAACCGTGGTGGCGATAAATTCATCAAGTTAATTTGAACAAGATGACAAAACTTTATGGCGAATTCTAAGGGCGAATTACTGAATTTATATGGTTTTACAGCGACGTTGGAAATGGTTTTGTAAATTTGATTTTGATTTGATTAGAATTGTTTCACTTTCAGCGTTCGTCGTCTTTCCTGGATATTTTGTTTGATTATTAACAGGACGGTAATAATGTCTGTTTTTCATTTAAATCTCAAAGATCTAGAAGTGTTTGACTCGATATTTTTTTTCTATACCTACTTGTTGGGTTTACTTTGATTGATTATTACTTGAAGAATTAATGTCTTCATTTTTAAGCTTAAAATATTTTCTAAAGATGTTTCGTTTATTTTTTTTATTTTCCAAAGTATTTTTTGCTTGAGTTAACCACAACATTTTATGACATTAAGTGTTGAGCTTTTTCTTAATTTTTACTGTATCAACATTACGTACAGATGACTGGTAGAAGTGTATTGTACACTGATGACATTTTATCTGTTAGGATATTTTGATTATCGTAAATTAGTTCTTTGGTATTTCCATTAAAAGTTTGAAACCATAACGTCCTTTCTTAAAACTAGCTAAAAATATGTCAACTGTCTCTAAATGCGTATGGCTAACTGAAACCGGATTATTTCGCTACTAACTATTTGACTATTCCTTTATCTATAGGGTGTCCTAGTTTTTGATCAACTCCACACTTCAATAGCAATATACTTCATTTTTGTATATTTATCATTTGCAGTATCATTTTACACTTGCAGTTATATTAATATGAAGAGAAATACTGCCATCATTAGGCCTCTAACATCTACTACAAGAAATATAATTTAATGTTTACACCGTTTTGGTTTGGAATCGTCGTTTTTACAATATAACTATAATATTGCTAGTATTTCTCCACTTAATTTATTTTTATATATTTCTGTTAGAACAGGAAATTTTGTAATGTTTTTATAATGACTTTTTCTGCTTTCAGTTCTGAATCATTTAAGAAGTTTCATCCCATTTTCTGTCCTATTGAATGGAGATAAAGTTGATCAAAAACATATCAGTTTCCCTGTTTTCGTCTCACACGATCATGGCACAAGAAGTGCTTAGGCTGTAACTTATTCAAAAAAGTAATACTCGTCAATATGACTGTTTTGTACTTAAAAATTAACAGATTACAACGCATCTGTTATTTTTCTGATAATATTATAGTTGTTTAAAAGCTTAACAAGCGGTTTTTGAGAATGAAATATCAGCATAGGATGGTATATGATATTAAACAATTAAACAATATTGTCTTTCTTGACAAAATAGTATGTGTATACTAAACATTACGTATGTTGTTCATTAATCAAAATGTTAATTAGAAAAAGCTAAAATGCACAATAATCAGTCACTGAAATGCTGTTTTTATATACGTTTATATCACATAATAAAAAGCATAAAAAAGTATAATTAAGTTCTAAATAAAAACCAAAATCACAGTGCTTTTGGACAAGATTTTCAACTTGTCCTGTTTTTATAAATAATTCTAATTGATACATAAGTCGTAAGGAAGAAATAAACATGTCTTTTAACTAAAAAGCTACCTATTTTTCTATTAAAGTTCCTAATAATATCTCGATTCAGAGAATCCTAAGTCTTAATCATGTATCCTTCATTGCATTAATGAAAATATAAAAATTTAATTCCTAGTGGTTTATGAAACCTATATTACCATTATACATGTTAACTTCTTTATATATATATTTTACTGAGTTCATAACTAAATATGAACTTGTTATAATAGTTCGATTATTTAGTAGGCCCGTAATATTAGTTTACAATAGTAAAAATTAGGCTTGTTCCTTACTTTACTACTAATTTTTTGTCTCGGAACTTTTATGTGGAACAAAATTTTTGCACAACGCATTCTGAACTCGAGAACTCAACGTTTCGGCACCAATTTTCGGACCAAACTTACATTACGTACTTACACAGTTCAAAAAATCCAAATATTCGAAAATCCATTGGGGCACCACTACACACCATCAACATATACTTTCGTATATATGATCTCTAGCGTACATATTCACTTCACTTGCACTTCACGAGTAGACTAGAGTGTCAGGGCGTAAATGTAGAGAATGCATCGAGTGTAGGGTTTGTGTGTGAGCTGGACACGGCTTCGCAATGTCGGGTCTAGCGGGCCGGCCTGCTCGAACACACATTCACCGAGCCAGCGGAGCCAGGACAGCGCTCGCAGCCAGAGCTAGAGCCAGCGAGGAAGCCAGTGCTGCCCCTCGGGAGTACGACAACTCCTCGCTCTTCACAACTTCATTGTGATTCTTATCCGGTTTGACAGTCTTCTTCGTGACAGGTTTGATTGTGGTCGTGGTTGTAGTAGTTGGGATGACGGTGGTCGGGGGCGGCGGCGGAGGGGGCAGGGTTGGCTGCAATGCAGGAGCTGGTAACTGTTCTTCTGGCTTGCAGCAGACGCGGAAGACCAGCTTCATGTTGTGGCTGAGGCAACGCCCGCCGATGCGTCGATGCAAGTCATCCTTGCTCGACGTCGATATAAAGTAGTAATCCTTCCCAGGCAGGAACTCTAGCCCACCCGGTTGAGGAGTGAAAGGTCGGAATGTTATAGTGAAGAACATCAGCTTATGCGGTTTGTCGCATATCGCTATTATCCGCGGATTAGGATTCGTTATTCTACACGTATCGTATTCTTCTTTACTCACATTATAAATTATATACTTTTCTGTGTCTTCTTCGAATGTACCTGGGGCGTATACTGGACATATAATATTCACTTGGTCGTACTCGAACTGTGCGTTTCCTTTATTCAAGTCGAATACGTGGTCAGTATTGTCTATTCTAAATATGCTATTAGTTGTGTTCCAGTGTATGTAAAATGATTTAGCGTAGTTGCCCATGACGCTTTCTATGAAGAAAATAAGGACTAAGATGGTCCACGGCGCCGAGCGGAGACCGAAATATGCGAGAGACACCATTCTGAACTCTTTATGTTCTCATAGCCCCGATCGAAGACGCTTTGACCGAACCTCTTAAAAACCAGCCTTTCTCAACTCAAACTCTTACGCCAATCCATATTTACATTAACTAACTCATTTTCGACCAAAATCCATTGTCTGAAAACAACAATTCACTCAGAAAACACAATTCGTTTTCAACACCGAGCGCCGTCCACCATGTTCCCTGCACACACAAGATTTTATTCGTCGATAAATGTGGAATTCCAAGGGACGTGGCTGTCGAAACACTTCTCCGTTCTCACTTTTATCACTGCAACGCTTGATATTATCACTTAAACAGTCACTTATTCAATGATTCTTGTTATAAAACGGTGGAATTAATCAATACATCACAGATTTTTTTATAATACAGAGTCCTTTGTATGTCGGGGCGCGCGTGCGTCGATACGTGACGCGAGGCGGTGGTCGGGGGAACTACTGAACGCTGGAAGGAATGTGACCCTTCCCCTCCGCGCATGCGCCCCACTCCCCGCGCCCGTCCCATCAGCTTACGCCGCGTTCAAACTTTCGGCGAGCTTTTGAATATCGAATGGGACGCCATCTTTGTATTTTTTCTATTCAGCCTGTGTTTTATTTTGTCGTTTGTAATTATTTTTAAAGTTAATGTTCGTATTTAGGTTATATTTTGAAAGTTTAGTGTAATTGAATGTTTTTTTTTAAGTTTAGGAATATGAGTGAGCTTTTGAATTTAGAGTTATCGTGAACGCATCCGACGCTTAGGGCTGGAAGAAAGAAAAAAGCTACAAACAAGCTTTGGGCTGGTAAACGTAGAGGCGAGGCATAGCTAACTTGCCATAACTAGCTTTTTGTACCCATTTGTATAACTAGTGGATTTTAAAATAGCCATGTTTATTCAAATAGATGCCCACTTGATATTCTGCAAACGCAAAAAATATTTATGAGGATTTTTACCGCAGAATAATCGGTTTAAATGTTTGTTTAAATACTGTTCGACTTTTTTGTAATTCTTTAGTCTTGAGAACATTTTCTGTTTATTTTCCCATCAATGGTAATTGTTCTATAGTCCTATTGTCAATAATTGTTATTGTAATAATATTAACAATTAATAAACATACAAAAATGTTTGACACAAACCATTTACCAACCATTTACCACAAACCATTGGTACAAACTATGATCAGATCAGATATCGTCAACAGTTCATGTCCCACCGAGGGCCTCGAGCCTACCCTGATATCAGGGTGAATAGGCCTTAGTCGACCACGCTAGCCCAGTGCGAATTGGTCAACCTCACACACAACCCTTGAATTTCATCACAGATATGTGCGGGTTTCCTCACGATGTTTTCTTTCATTATGTCAGCAGTCATCGTGATCTTATAATAATAAAATATTATAAGCACAGTGAAAATAGTTTATTCATGCGAAGTCATATTTAAGTTAAGTCTTTTAATGGTAATATTTTATAGCTTATAAATTTTAGAAACATCCTGTATTTCAATTTATTTTTAATCAAATCGGAAAACCCATTATTTTAGTCTAGTATTATTATTTATTTCGTTAATAGTGCTATTATATAGGGTGTAAGTAACGGCTTAAAAAATACTGGAACAGCATGATTAGACAATGGTTTTGATATTTTATGAGTAACAAAAAAGGCTCATGAAATAATGTTTTTTTTTTATTTGGCTCTATTGTAACTTTGCACCAATTGTTTACTTTTACTGCAATTTATCTTATAGCTAGTGGCAGATTCCTTCTTTTAAGCGTAAGAATGCCTTATGCAAAAGGGCCCGCTCTTCTTCATCTTACAGTAATATCTTACATTCTTCTAATTCAAAAGTAATTTTAATCAGACAGTTTGATAAAGGTAAGATTCTTTGTCATAGTTATGTAGATCCTTCGACTGAGTAGGTACTTAAGTCCTTCCAGATTTGAAGAAGAAGATGAGAACGAAATGCTGTTATTTACACCCTGTATTAAAATTATTTTATTACTCCTTATCAATTGAATAATATTTTTGTTGTTGACTAATATGTTATGTTTCTCGCAAATCACGAAATATAATTAAAATTATCAGTATTATTGTTCCAAATAAAAAAAAACAAAATAATTATCACGCTACATTTCAAACGGTTACAATAATATTTTCTTATTATAGTAGATAAAAAGTTATTTGGGAAAGCCCATAGTCAGCTGGCGACAAAAATCTTATGTTGTTCTACTTTTCCCATCGTAATATCATTTTCCCGTTGGATTAAGAAATAACTTGTTTCTTTTACACAGATACAATCGGATATCTACGACTAGCTACGAAATTGAAAAAACTATGATACATAATATGATATTTAAAAATGTATCATCCATCTACTATTAGCCTGACCAGAAAAAATTAAAGCCTGCCTAGGGGTCGCCATCGCCACGTGTATATTTTTATGTTTATAGCAACGATTTCCCTTATAAAATTAGTTCCATTGAAATTCCGCAACATGGCGAGGATTTTTATTTATCTGGTCGGGCTTTATATACGAAATTGTGTTTGAATGTTTGTCTATCTTTCATACTGAAACTAAGCATTGGATCGACATGTTTTTTACACATATTTAGATTGATGGCCGGGATTGACATAAGCTACTTTAAACCGCGGGAAAATATCTCATTCCCACGGGAAAAGTAGAAAAAAAACACAGACGTAGCCGCGGACGGACATCTAATATTTTAGGTATAAAATCATACATTTTAAAACCGTCTTTTTGCTTCAGAAAACCGGGTAAAGATAAAACAAAAGATCAAAGTGTTGTTGTTGTATTGTTATTCTAAGTAATAGATAAGCTATCTGCGCAAAAGCCATTTCAGGGTTAGTTTTATTTCCAATATAAATAAGTCTATCTAAGTTTATTACTGTACTAATTGGAGGATAAAGTTGTTTTATTATTGTTTCGAATCCCGCCCAGGGCAAACATTCGTATGATGAAGTTGATGAACACTTGTGTTTGCCTTGTGTCTGGATCTTGCATATTTATATATGTATATCAGCTGTCTGACACCCATAGTATAGCTCTGTCACAGAATATATATAGTATGTACTGCTCTGCCTAGTTTGGGGTCAGATGGCCATGGCCGTGTGTGAGATGTCCCCACATATTATTATTAAATTATTATTCATCATCATCATCATGTCAGCCGAAAGACGCCCACTGCTGGACAAAAGTCTCCCCCAAAGATCTCCACGACGATCGAAATTATTATTATAATAGGTATTATAATTGTTATTATAAAATACTGTGCCTATGAAATGTAACAACTATTTATCTACGGATGTAGTCGTCATCGTCACACAAGCCATGTCTCGTGCCTTAAGCGACTAGATAATTCCGACACCAGGGTTTGTGAGGAAGGTTAACCTCGAAATCCACTTGATAAGAAGAAGAAGAAGTGTTAAAAAATATCAAGATCGCAATACTCTGTAATATTATCGTCAACTTGAGAACTTCCTCCTTTTTTCGTCGGCTAAAAAATAAGGTCATTTGACTAAAATAGCCAACCAAAATCCAAAACTTACACATTCTTGCATAATCTTTATCGGGTGAAACCTAGGTAACTCACTTATCTACCTAAACGTCACATGATTAAGTGGCGAGTACTATCTGTACTAACTAGTCCTCCCCTACGTACTAGATTACCTATATCGCAAATCTTGAGTGATTAGTAGCTTATGGTAACATCTTGGTGTCTACATAATACTGTTTAAGTAGGACAAAAGTTTCAGTTTATTTTATTGTGATTAAATTAGATCCAATGGGAGATTTTCTGACAGTTTGAAATTTTAAAAAAAGCGGTTATTAAGATTTCCATAGATGACGCTAGTAAAATAATGAGAACAGTGAGATTTATTGTAGACATTTTGACTTTTTTTGTCGGATTGTACATGGTTCTGACTGAGATTAATTTTAGGATAATTAGTTTATTAATTTTAATGTTTATTAGATTCCAATACTTCTGTATTTATTACCTCACTATTTACTAGTGCCATCTGTTGAGCCGTTTTGTAAGGTTTTTTCTTCTTAATTTGCTACTGGAAAAATTCCCATTAGATTTCTTTTTGCAATCATGTACATTATGACCTTGATAGCGCCTGTTTTCCGTAGTCGTAGGGCTGAATTTCGTAGTGCGAGTGTCCAACGACAAGTACTGCATATAGTAGAAATATAATCGGTTACCGAAGGCCTACCCTGTATCAAGGCGAATAGGCCTTCGACCACGCTGGTCTAGTACGGGTTAGTCAATTTCACATACAACCTTTGAATTTCTTAGCAGATGTGTACGTACAGGCTCCCACTAAGAGGACCGGTGGTGAAGGTCGCAAGCCGCTGGATGCGGGCAGCGCAGGACTAATCGTTTTGGAGATCTTTGGGGGAGGCCTCTGTCCAGCAGTGGTCGTCTTTCTGCTGATATGATAATGTGTGCTTCCTCACGTTGGTTTCCCGACGATAAATCTTAAATATTTGAGAGGATTCCGTGGTCCTGGCAATTATCAATGGATGTAGTAGCTGAAGTATCCACCCTGGTGCCAGCAAGAAACCTTAGGTGGCTCCAGGGTATATGACATTGGTCCTCACAACCCAAAACAGAAGAGAACAAATGATGATATTTTGGGACAAGTCCTCGATTGTCCGACAAAATGGCGACAGTGTGGCCACCGGGTTTCCGCCCCAGTTGGCACGTCACATAAACCAATTACATGATTCGTTCGCAATCCCATTATGATGGGCGGACATGCTGGAATTTTGACGAAATCTGGTTAAAATGAAACATTTAGGCAGCTTTGTAAAAGAGAATAAATCGTAAAAATTTGGTTGTGTGATTAATTTCTATTAAAACTACGAGTAACCGTCGCGTCGTTGATTTTTTTTTGGTGCGATAAGAACCTAAATGAATAAATGTGCTGTGAGCATAGATAAATGAATAGAAATCATATTGGAGACCTTGACTAGAGATGCGACACGATGTGAAGTTTCGAACGAACACGAACACCACTTTTGAAAGGCCAACCGTGGACAGTCTGGTCCTTGGTAATTCAATAAATACCTGAAGAGCACTCTAATTTAGTAATATTATTTTTGTCAAGTCGACTACTTACTGGACATTTGCATGCTATCTATTGTAAGCAAAACATGACTGTTACTGTATGATTTTTTTACCAACTGTTATAACTACCACGTTTTAAGCAAATAAATATCTTTATCTCTATCTTTATCTTTATCCTAACTATGTTGGTCAAAAAAATATAACTTCAGCTTATTTCTAGACGATGAAGGAATCTGAATATAATAGAATATAGTATACTTTATTGCACACAAGAGAATACAACAAACATAATCGAATTTGAGTGATTTTACAAATTAGATCCATTGGTTTTGTTGTTAGCCTGTGACTTCAATGACTTGACTTGATGCTGAGGACAGAAATGATGATGATCACGGGTCTGCAAGATAACCAACTCTTCAGAGAAATAAAAAAACCTCGCCATATTGCGGAATTTCAATAGAACTAATTTAATAAGGGAAATAGTTGCCATAGTCGTAAAAAGAGCAGAGTTTTTATTTCTTTGGTCAGGCTTAACAGTAGCGGCTGTGGTAGCGGTATTGTATTTATATCAAATACCTATATTTTTATTTTGAAAAACATGTTACAAGTCCGGTGAAGGTTCATTTTAAATGTTAATTTCATTCCAAAATAAAGAACTGCTCGACATTTTCAGTCCCTATAAAAAAATCGTATTTAAAAAAATTACGAAATACATTTCGGAAACTATATTTTTAATGTTATCAATACATACTATGTCCCGGCTGGTTGACAATAACAAAAACACGGTAAAACGGTGTCGAACATGTTGACTGTTTGATAAGCTGCCGTGTCACTTACTGTTTGCTTAAAACCGCTTATCTACTGACTGTTTATTTAAAGCTGTATGTTTACTGGCTTAGAAATTGGAATTACTAAACTTTCCTTGCGGGTGTCGTACAATATTCAGAATTTTTTTATTCAGTTTATTTTTTATCCTTTTTTGGATTTTATTCAGTTTTTTTACCTTTTTTTGTCCCACTGCTTGGCAATCCTCTCTTTTCCTCCGCCGCTCTCGAAAACACTCCATTTACTTCTTATTTTAAAAAATCGTCAAAACTGACAAATACCAAGGACCCAGATCACAGAATAAATAATAGTACAGGTACCCAGAGCTTAAATCCAAAAAAGGATGAAAAAAAGAATTTTCAATAAAATCATCAATTTTCGAGTTAATTAAAAAAAATGTCCTATAGTAGACGAATATTTAAAGTTTAAATAATGAACTCAAAAAATCGGCTGTTACTTTCTTTAACAAAAATATCCCCAGATATTTGATGACTAAAGTATGCATGACTGTTTGTTTGCATTCTCAATACCTATGAGCTCTGAGCAACAAATATACAGGAGCATTTACACTGGACTCTATGTAGCATTCGATAAACAAAGACTAAGAATAAGAATATTGTGGTAATTCTCTTGTCACACTCTAAGCTAAAAAGCCTTTCTTTTTTGTGCGTAATACAGGAACTGAAAACGACAGAAGATGAATAAAATTAATCTAATTTTAATTAATGCTATTAAAATGAGTGCAGCTTTCATATGCGTTTGACATCTTGCTCGATAAGATACGTTTTATCGAGTCACGAAATATAAAAGTAATGGGAGTTGCAAGGTTGACTCGCGAGATCTATATATTTAACAGAGTACTACATCCTATAGACATAGACATAAAAAAGCAATGTCAAAAATCTGTCCAGGTTAACCCGATTGAGTCGGCACTTTAACCCAGCTTGTGCCTGTCCATTTACCAATCAACTTGGTACCCCAACACGCTGGAGGAGCTTTTATACCTAGCTTTGAAAATAACCGGTTAAAACCGGTAAAATTTGGTTTTGTCTCCGGTAATTGTATAACAGATAATTCAAGGTTTTCGTAGTTAATAAATGGTAAATACCCTGTTTTAAATAATAATAATTAATATGTGGGGACATCTCACACTAAACTGTCATACTAAACTGCGGAGTGACACACGCTTCCTAAATCCTGCTACAATCACGCCTGCTGCAAAACCAATTCTCTTTATGTATCTTACGTTGTGTGTAAATGGTCCCTTTTCTCACCTGCTTTTAGCACTTGTTAGCAAGTGCGTATCGCGTTTACTTTTCGCACACTCGCGAACTGCATGTTAAAGTGCACTTTCCCTTTTTTTAATATATAGGCCTATGGGTATATAATAATGTAGTGTATATAGTCCCCATTATATTTATCTAAATCTTCTATCTATACGTACTATAACATACAGGGCGTCCCACGGCTATCCCATATGGAGGGAAAGTACCTTAAATATTGTAGGTAGAACATTTTACTGAAAGAAGACTTTATTTTATTTCTAAAAACTATTAAAACTGCATTCAAACATTTTTTAACAATTACATGGTTGAACCGAGAATCGAACCCGCTATACGAGAAAAAAAAATATCCTGTAGTTTTAGGTGAATTAGGTTTACGGCGGGTATCATACTGATCGAAAGGCTTCATCATAAGGGTTATATTTTATTAAATAACATAGTGTCAGAAATAAATAGAAGACTATGTAGTTTAACATTTATTTATTTTTTTATACCTTGGGTTACATTATTGAATTAATCAGGGATTATGTACGAGTAGCTTTTCAACAGTGATAGATATTTGAAATCGGTTCAGTAGTTTCGGAGCCTATTCGATGCAAACAAACAAACAATCAAATTAGTGTAGAATAACACTTTAGTATTATTAAAATACATGTCAATACAACCTAAATTCTTAAAGGCAGTGTTATTTTTGCTCAAAATATAAGTCACAAGGATGCGTAAGAAAGAATGCTCTTTTCAAAATACCAAAACCTTGATCACAATTAATTTTATTACTTTCTACTTCCTCCTATTAACAAGAAACTTAACTCACCATTTCTCCAAACTATTCTATTGTTGCAAAATAATAATAAAAAAACATCCTTTAATGTAAACAGGACCTTTACAACCATTATTAACATTAACCCGTTAGGATACTTTCTTTAACGGGGTTGTGTAATAAAACAATAAAACAGTTTGTCGGCCCGTTTCAGATAACAAAAGATTTTTAAATGTTGCAGCTAAAGATAAAGGTTATTGGCGGTAAGTCCACAAGTAACGTTTTCTGTCCTTTTCATACTTTTAAGAATAAAGAGGGACAGAAGATATGGTCTTCTTTTTAGGGTTCCGTACCTCAAAAGGAAAAAACGGAACCCTTATAGGATCACTTTGTTGTCCGTCTGTCCGTCCGTCTGTCAAGACCCTTTTTCTCAGGAACGCGTGGAGGTATGAAGCTGAAATTTATATCAATTACTCAGGTCTACTGTCCCTTGAAGCTGTGAAAAAATCAAACTTCTAAGCCAACGCAATCAAAAGATACAGCCGTTTATGCCGCAAATTTTCGACACTTGCAAGGGAATCAAAACCTACAGGGTGCTTCCCGTGAACTCAGAATCTTGAAATTTGGTACGAAGCAACGTCTTATAGCATAGATAAAGGAAAAATTACGAAAACCATAAATTTTTAGTTACATCACATAATATATATTTTTTTAATAATTTTAACCTTACTACCCATTTCCTCATAAACGCATAGAGGTATTAAATTGAAATTCATACCAAATACTCAGGTCTATAATACCTTTAAGCTGTAACAAAATCAAACTTCTATGTCAACGCAATCAAAAGAAACAGCAATTTAAGCTGCATATTTTGAAACTCGCAAGTACTCGCAAGGGAATCAAAACCTAAAGGGTACTTCCAGTCGACCTAGAATCTTGAAATTTGGCATGAAGCAACGTTTTATAGCACACATAAAGGAAAAATTCCGAAAACCTTAAATTTTTAGTTACATTACAAAATATATATTTTTTAATAAATATAAACTTATTACTTTTTTCCTCATGAACGCGTAGAGCTATCAAGTTGAAATACTTACTTAGTACTTAGTTACTTAAACGATAAAGAGATCTTTGTCTTAAATTTATGCTCCTCCATCTTTCCCCATTGTAATGTTATGAATTTCATTTTGCAATAAGATTACCATAGTTATGACTCGATTGTCGTAATGAACGAACTTTGTAAACCTTGCAGGTTTGTACGGAACCCTCGGTGCGCGAGTCCGACTCGCACTTGGCCGGTTTTTTTTTAATTATTTGGCGCATTGATTGTTCGAGTTTAGTTTAATAGTTTTAAATTTTGCATGATGGTACCTTATATCCCCGGTCAACATCTTAGATACTTTTCATCCCGGGAAATTAAAGAGCTCCCGTGGGATAATTAAAAAACTATAGTAACTTACATACCGTTCAGTACATTGTACGTGATTGTACGGACTTATCTCCGAAACTACTAGACCAATTGAAATAAAATTTTGCATGGTGGTACCTTATATCTCCAGTCAACATCTTAGATACTTTTTACCACGGAAAAATATAAAATCCTACGGGAAACTATGCATGGAAAAGTCGAAAAACAACGCGGGCGTAGCCGCGGGCGGACAGCTAGAACAAAATAGAATACAGAGAATGTACAATTGGCGGCCTTATTGCTTAGGTAACAATTTCTTCCAGGCAACCACTTAGATGAAGACTGAAAACTTTGCATTCCAAAGATTGTAAACACGAAACCGTGCGACGATTTCGCAGTGTTTTGTATAACAACGTGGAACGCGTACGATGCGCGTCACATTCCCGTAAACAATGCGTAAGGTTCGCACGAACGCGCGTGAGACACATGCGCACGCGGTTTTCTCTGAAAACTGAGATCCAACATTTCCTTCCATGCCAACGTAGCATGAGATTTTCACTTGTGACTAAAACATAGCGTCAACCGGCTGAGAAAGAAAACTTGTTGCTTTCAAAAAATCTTTTACAGGAGACACAAAAAACTACCTACTGAAAAAAAAGATACGATAGGTAAATAATAATTCTGTAGTTTTTTAGTTTCTATATGATTATCTCTAGAGCTTTAATACAAATGCGTAAATTTTATAGTGCAAATACTGCGCGTTTTTTTGTCCAATTTGTAAAAAAAGGAATTTTACAAGAACTGTCTTTTACGAGGTTTTCTCAGTCGGGTGACAGTCATGTCTATGTCGTCAGAAAATTCTATATAACTTGTAATATAACAGAATGATTAGGCATTTTAGAAACGCTTGCCGTTTTTTAATACAAAATAGCACAAAAAAAACACTTACCAATTTATTTATTTCTTTAAGCGAAGACTTTTGCACCACCAATTTATTACGTTTTTATTGTTCATAGATTAACTGTGTTACAACTCGTTTCCCGCAGGAATGAGATATTTTCCCGTGATTTTAAGCATAATATTGAAAACCGCATTCAAAATATTAGTGCAGTAGTTTTTGCGTGATGCTAACCAACACACAAATAGACGTCGACCTGTTAGGTTTTTATAATATGTGTTAGATTAGATGAAATTCGATTAGATGTCTATCTAGCTAGATAGATAATTATTCTCTTTAGAAAGAAAATTTAGAAAGAAATAAGAAAATTGTTGGTGATCGATCTTTGGGATGCGACGAGCTTTACCATTAAGCCATCGACGTATGCACAATCAATAATCCTTGGACTACAAAGGTTTTCCATCAATGATTATACAAAAACTGCCCACTCATGGAAACTCACGAAAAACCGGAAATCTTCCGGTTTTCCGAACGGTCCGGACAAAACCGAAATCGGACATTTTCCTATAGCTGACAGAAGATGATTATGATTGATATAACGTCGCTATAACGTCCCTAATGGCTTTGGTTTAGTGATGGGGCTGAGAGTTTTGTAATCGATATCGATAAAAGATTGTGTTGTGAAGCCTAGTAAAAAACCAGTAAGAAGCTCGCCGTACTGCGGTAATTCAAGGAAAATTTTATAATAGCGATTGTTTCCAGAAATACTAAAAAGCATGGGGCCCTAAGCAGGTTTACTCGAGAATTTTTCTCAAAATTGCTCCATAGGTAAAATTATACCTTTCGGTTTTTTTATACTTTTCTGAATGCGTGAAAAATAAAAAGATATTATATATAAAGGAAAAATATATATAAATTAGAAAATGATTTGTACTTGTTATTAATAAAATAAGTAACAAAATAAATAAATATTATTAACTTTTTTTGTTACATCCAGCAGTTGATTTGGTTGTGGACTGATCAAATAGAATATTTTTTTTATCAGTGTTACTTTATTTGCTTGCTATTAATTACTATGCGTGCCAAATAAGAATAGGACTGGCGCCATCTTGAATTGACAGTCCGTCCTTTTCTTATTTGCCAAATAGAAAGAAAAGGATGGACTGTCAATTCAAGATGGCGCCAGTCCTATTCTTATTTGGCACGCATAGTACATCGATACCATCCGTGTCCCATCACTAAGTCACTTTTTTACGGCTATAAACATTCACAAAAGAGAAATTGGGCAAGCTCTTTAACTGTGCAGTGATATTTCAATATTTTTGTATTGTATTGAACGAGAGCCATTCAAAATACAAAATTACGAAAACTTTCATTTCTATTGTATGAGTTTCTTTTTAGACTTTATACGACTTCTTTGTTTTCGAAAGTACGGTAAAGGGTCAAAATACTTACTCATATTTTTTTTGTCTTAGAATTCATTTTTATGTAACAGTTTAATTGTTTTAAAAATGTTTGTGAGTTTTTATTAAAAAAATTACTGTTTCGACAGTTAAAGGAGTTTTGTTTTTTTTTCTGTCAAAAATTTTGAAGTTGACAATTGGCATTTTACAAAAGGCTTTCTAGGACTGCTTTAGGTTGGAGTTTTCTTTTGCTGTAAAAAATCAAAGAATGCCCTAAAAAATACAAATAAATAGTGTATTTTATGCCACACAATTTTTCAGTAAATGAGCTCTTTACTCACAATTTAATTGAATAACATAAAAAAAAACACCTAGCCTAACAAAAATACCTCATTTTCATGAGTAGGTAGTAGTTTCATGTTATATCATCTATTAAATTTCTAATTTTCATCACAATCGGTTTAGTTATTTTAGCGCAAAAGTGCAAGATAGAGTTTCTTTCGCATTCTATTATATAAATTTGATTTCTTGCATGTTATCTTACATTTTGTAAATCTTTATCAAAAACACCATCACTCAAAGCCAGATTTAAAATATATATTTAGTTAAGATATTAAAAAATAATCTTTAAAAATAATACTCCGATACGATTATAACCTTTATTTCTTCCAAAATAAAATTCAAAATATTTTAGTTATAACATTGTTAAGTAGACTATCTTTAAGATTGCTTACTTAGGTATCTTATCAGTGCAAATAATGTCAAAATGTCGTGTTCGACATATGTAACGAGGTAATAGTGTTATCGATTTGAAAACATTTACTACTATACTCGTATATAGCTATAGTTCTCCGCCCCACGACTCCGCTCGGGTTAACAAGTTTTCTTGCAGGAAAGAAGTATTTTCCCGCGATAAAAAGTAGCCTATTTGCTATTCTGATGTATAAGCTATATTATTGTAAAGTTTCATCAAAATCCGTCGAGTAGTTGCAGATGGCATTTTTTTCAAAACTTCTATTTTTGTGTTCAGCTACACTCCCTTAATCACCTACAATCAATTTTTAGAAAAATAAATTAATGTACAGACACGCCGATTCTTCAGTTTTATTATACATATAAAAGTTTTGAAATAAATAATTTTTGAAAAAAAGAACCGTCTGTCTGCTTGTCTATTTGTACACGCTAATCTCTAGAAGCGTTGGGCCGATTTAACCGACCGAATCGGTCAACATCTTAAATACTTTTTACCACGGGAAAAAAAAACATCGCAGGCGTAGCCGTGGGCGGACAGCTAGTTTAAAATATTAATGCATTTAAATATTGCAGGGTATTTTTTATTTTTCTTAATTATTACTTCGAAAACATGTGACATTTTTGTTTTTTAGAAAACTTGAAGATCCGCCAACCTCACTAGCAAACAGTATAGCAACTACGCTGCCAGAGTACTAATTGTAGAGTACCGAATAAATATCTAATTGCTATACATCACCGACTAACTAAAGGTTACTACCGCGACAGTATGTTTGTAATACATTGCTCTATTTGTTGCAGACGGAATGTACGGACGATACGCCAGACGATACCGCTCCACACGGCCTCAGATATCCGGGGATAGCTCTGGGGATATACATTTAATTTTGAAGGCCCCGTAGCCTAATTGTACGTCTGCCTACAGAGCACAGAGTCGCGGGATCGAATCCCGCCCAGGGCAAATAGTGATGAGCACTTGTGTTTGCCCTGTGTGTGTCTGAATGTTGTATATTGATAATGTATTTATATCAGCTGTCTGACACCCATAGTACAGGCTCTGCCTAGTTTGGGGTCAGATAGCCGTGTGTGAGGTGTTCCCACATATTTATTTGTATATTATTTATTTACCCCTACTTATATTGTAAATGCGAAAGTAACTCTGTCTGTCTGTCTGTCCGTCTGTTACTGTTACTGTCTGTCTGTCCGTCTGAATACTCCTTATTCTCAAGGGAAAATAGACAGCGCGGGTGAAAAGTTTTTATAGAACTTGGTACAGAGATAGAATAGATCTTAGGGATGGATTGACTACCTTATACCGCGGTAAAATACCTCATTGTCGCGGAAAAATACGATGTACGATCCTAATTAAGGAATCGTACGCGAAAGTACTATCTTTTTAAATTCCTTTCCATTTACTCACTTAACCCACTTTGCCTATAATATAAAATAAAATTTTACATTTCGTAACATTGAAGCGTCAAAAATCCAACTGCAGCGTGCACTACGTGCATTTAGGACTATGTATGAGCAAGATAGACATACAATTCTGTATGATGAAAGACGACGCCGACATTATTTTTGGTTGAGATTGAGACACGATTAAATATTTGTAAATACTGCTCTCCCGCCATCGCCCTGAGTGAGTGTTACCGTATTATATTACATGTTTTTCTTAGTATTTGTTTATTACTTATTGCTAATTATCCAAATAAAACATTTTAATTAAGTGTCTCTATTAAAATACACATACTATTTCGTAATTTATACCTTATTTACAAATTGTACGATAATTTTCAGTAAATACTATCTTTTTAACTTCCTTGTACGATAATTTTCGAAGAGCGCAATTCCAACACTGATCAGCAATTTGTTACAAGATTTGCTTCTCACCTCAAAAACTAGAGCGATATTTCAATTTCTTTCCTAGTCTTTAGATCTCGGCACAAATCGTGAGATGTTTGTTGTCGTGTGCGGTTGACGCCGAGTGACCCGTCTAGCGTGCAGCATGCCAAAATAGTACGCATAGTATTTCGTTTATCGTTTTTTGTGCAGCTAATTACAAAATTAAAACATTTCAAAAATTTAATATTTTTCTATAATACGTAGCAAGTGGCAGGTGGTAATGATGAAATGAGGTTTTTCATTAAACAAAACTTAGTATTTTCTGGTTTATTACTAAAATAAGTCTCATTATTGTAATCGAGCTAACTTTAAAAAGAAAAACGAATTCTAATAAATTAATCCTTTGGCGACGCGCTTTATCATTTCAAAGATAAAATGAATTAATTGCACACATAATTACAAGAAAAATGCACAATTTAGAACAACAAAAGTCGACAAAAAGCGGCCATATTTCTAAGGTAGCATTTTTTACCAGGCAACCCTTAGATTTCGATTTTTGATCAAGAAGACCAGCTGATTTTATCATAAACTCGTGACATAAGCAAGGACAGGTAATGTAATGGTTGGTAATGCTTGTCGCGCCTACGGCCCACCAGGACCATGGCAGCCGACAGGAGCTAAGCATGTGTCAATTATTCTGTTAAAGATTTTCAAAATAAAATGTAATATTTATAACTAGCTGTCTGCCCGCGGCTACGCCCGTGTTGTTTTCCGACTTTTCCGTAGTAATTTTTAACTATCCCACGGGAACTCTTCAATTTTCTGGGATTGAAAGTATCCAAGATGTTGACCAGGGATGTAAAGAACCATCATGCACAATTTTATTCAAATCGGTCCAATAGTTTCGGAGATTAGCCCGTACAAACAGACAGAGAAACAAAAAAAAGAAAGTTGTCTGGATATGTTCTATTTCACTTCTTACATCCTCCTGACTCGGATTTCATCTTTATTTTTCTATGTACAGACATTTGACCTCTACAGTTTTATTATATAGATAAGGGGCAACCTAAGCCCATACTTGATTAAGAATTTTAACAACTACGACGCCCGCCGGGATAAGAACCCAAAACCTATAAAAAAACAACCCACTCGGCTACTGACAGCTTTCACCATAAGCCAAAAATCTATAAAAAAAAGAAAACAAAAAAGCATCGCCTATAAATGCACCAGGCATGTCCATTAGCCTAAAATCCCAAGTTTTTCAGCGGTGCCTATTTTCAGCTTTTAATCGGTCCGCTTGCAGGCTTGGGGTACTCAAATATTCAGCCAGATACTCGTAGCTCGCACGCCACCGTAATTGGCTGGTTGACAGACAGACCGTTATCTAATTCTAGAACATGTGGTTGGGGGGAGAAGCGGCGTAACTAAAACTTCTCTACTATTAATATAAATGCGAAAATTTGTGAAGCCAGCACATGCGGTTGGACATTCGCACTACGAAATTCTCTCCTGCCACTCTACGAAATACGAGCGCTCTCACTCAAGGTCAACATATCCAGCCGCATGTGCTGGCTACTGTACAATATGGATGGATGGATGTTTATGTTACTATTGAATGGATTTAAATAAAACTTTACAATAATATTAAACATCAGAATAACACATAGGCTACATTTTATTTTACCGCTGGAAGATCCTTCATTCCCTCGGGAAAAACTGGTAACGTGGGCGGACCCGCGAGGCGGAAAGCTAGTAAAACAGTTAACAAATGTTAAATGACTAAGGCCTTTCATCCAGATTACAGGGTAGGCTCAAGCCACTCGGTGGGGCCATTATATGAGCTTATCACACCTACAAAAAGGTTAGGGAGGTTAGATCTTAAACCTAGAACCACACAAAATAATACCACCATAGGCAGTATATAACAAATATATATTTTAATTACTAACACATAAAAATTTAAATAACCCCTGCCACAAAACCGTTACTTTGATCTTTTCAACAACTAGAAAAGAACTGATAGTCTTCAAATGGCTGAAGATATTTTCTATCATAGCTAAGAACATTCTCGACAGACACCTTGCAAACAAAAAAAACTCGATTAAAATCGGCGCATCCGTTTAGGAGCTACGATGCCACAGATAGACAGACAGACAACACACACGTCAAACTTATAACCAAGAATTTGTGTAATGAATGACACTTAAAGTAACTATTCTGTTTTAAAACTATTAACTAAGGTGCAGGTGTTTTGGATAATATTTCTGTAAACCGCATGTATTTTAATAAATAAATAAATAACACCTCTCTTTTTCGTTGGGGGTTAAAAAAGAGACAACATAATTCTTTCGAGCTTTTCCGTATAGCCTTATTACAAGAGAGCATAGTAAATATTAACAATTTGAATCAAGTTGTGATCACTTTTAGATGTGAAACTGGCTAGGGGTAATACTGATTATTATATACCTATTTACCAAAGAAAATTATTTTCTAAGTACCACTAGTAAAGTGTATATTTGTTTAGAACCAAAAAAGTAAAGCGATGGCATATAATTTTCTTATTGGAAATAACTTATATTACTAAACTATTAAGAGAAATTTTACATCTGGCAGGCGTCCTGTTTCAACTAACCGTTCTTTTTACGGAAAATTGATAATTAGAGCAGAAAATATTATTCTCAGTTACACCGCTATATCATCGCGCCGGTGGCGCGCTTAGACGAAAGTTCTCGCTTATTCTGGTGTCACACAATTTTTAGGAAAATAAATAGATCGAGATGTAATTAATTTTTAATTGGAGCTGTTTTTTGTTTAGATATATTGTACTTTAAAAATAAATAAGTAAATCGGACCAACCGTGAAAAAAAATTTCTACGTATGGATTAAAAATGGGACCTATGTACCATTTGAATGCTAATAAATTAATATGAACATGGCTTGTGTAACGACTACATAATAATTATGTAGATAGTTAACGGAACCATTGGCTATACGTGACTTCTAAATTTCTTTCGGATAATAACGGAATTTATCCACAAAGGAGGAAGAATTCATCCTGCAATGTTCTAACAATAGAATAGAATATGCTTTCTTGTAAGTCAAAAAGGCGGCCTTGTTGCTCAGACAGCTATTTCTGCCAGGCAACCCTAACCTAACCTATCTGGAGAGAGTCTGTTCGACAACTGGGTGGGTGGACAATGCAGGCTAAATCACCTGATTGTCCGAAAAGGAAGATGATTCCGTACATCGAAAGGCACGTAAAGCCGTTGGTCCCGGTTACTATCTACGGATGTAGTCGTTACATGAGCCATGTCAGAAGCCATAGGCGGCTCAACGATTCTGACACCAGGGTTTGTGAGGTAGGTTAATAGAAACCCCCACGCAGAAGAAAGAAGAAATGAGTATCGAATCTGGAACCCCCGTTTTGTGAACCAAGCGTTTTAGCAATCGACTGCGGAGCCTTTAAAAATCTATATATAAAACTATAGGTAGAGGTCGAAAATCTGTACACAGAAAAAGAAAAGCTTAAAACCGAGTCAGGGGGATGTAAGAAGTGATATAGAACATATCCAGATTTTATTCAGTTTTCTCTGTTTGTACGGGCTAATCTCCGAAATTACTGGACCGATTTAAATTAAACTTTGTATGGTGGTACCTTATATCCCTAGTCAACATCTTAGATTCTTTTTATCCCGGGAAATTAAAGAGTTCCCGTGGGATAATTCAAAAACTATATATACTGCTCAGTACATTGTACTGGCTAATCTCCGAAACTACTGAACCAATTTAAATGAAATTGTGCATGGTGGTACCTTATATCCCCAGTCAACACCTTAGATACTTTTTACCACGAGAAAAAATCTCATTCCTACGGGAAACAGTGCACGGAAAAGTCGAAAAACAACGCGGGTGTAGCCGCGGGCAGACAGCTAGTAAGTAATATTGACAAACAGTACCTACGTACTAGTACTAAAGGTAATTTGAAGAGTGACAAAACTTTAAATTACCGTTCGCCTTCGATAGCCTGCGCAGTCTTTTAAAAGACCCTGTATATTAATTTAGCGAATCAATGCAAACTTCGCAATCTAAGGCCCTTTATTATTAAGATGTAGAGCGTTTTACCCCGCCCTCCGCGCGTCGGCCGCACCCCCCCACTAATTTATGACCCTAACAGCAATCCACATTAATTTTCTTTTATTTCCATTCAAATATAGACATTAACATAAACACTGAAGATATTAATTTGCGTTTTAATTACTCTACCTTGTGGGTAGTTAATTATTTGCGAGAGGTAACAGTAATGGCACTATTAGCACAGCTATTAGCACAGATTAATAAATAGTTACTATAATATTAGAAGAAAACTTCCATACTACATATTATACACTAGCTTCCCGCCGCGACTCCGCCCGCATCAGGTTTTTCCCGTGAGAATGAGAAATTAAAGCCTAGGTAGCCTTTGTTATTCTCTAAGTTCTATTGTATCTTTACACCAAGTTTTATTGACATTGGTTCAGTAATTTCGGTGCCGTGTTACGAAGCCTAATCGATGCAAACAAACAATCTTATCTCCTATGATAAAACTGAAGAATCGGCGTGTCTGTAAATTGATTTGTTTAAAAAACTGATTGTAGGTTATAAAGGGAGTGTAGCTGAACACAAAAATACAAGTTTTGAAAAAAAAATCCGTCTGTCTGTCTGTCTGTTTGTACAGGCAAATCTCTGAAACCGTTGGACAGATTTAAATGAAATTTTGCATGTGGTACCTTATTTTCTCGGTCAACATCTGAGATACTTTTATGGCAAACGACATAATTAACCTAGTTACAAAAAATATTCAAGATGGTATACTTACTTACCTAAATATGTTAGACACACACAATCACACACACACACACACACACACACACACACACACACACACACACACACACACTACACACCCGATAACACATCCGATTTTTAGCTTCACAAATCACATTGCTAAAACGGTTGAATAATTAAAAATTGGTTTCCCTTTGAGTGGACAGCCAGACTAGCGATTATGAATTTATATTGTGGCTATATCGATCTGCGCCTTTGCTTGAAAATAGTTTTTAGATCTGTACTCCTATTGATCGAGCACTGTCCGTGGCGGATCTAAATGAGCGTGTCCTCGGGCGCTGCGCGCTATACAAGAGACTGACAAACATAATTATAGTGAGCAACACGCAAGGCGTTAGTTCCTTTACAGGCCACGTTCATTCAGATCCTTGTCGGTCTGTAAAGCGAAGTGGGAAGAATCTCTGCGGTGTAGACGTTCCGTAGACGACTGCTACGACCTACGACGTAGCAATTACGTAGCAGGAGCTACGAGATGTAGTATCACTTGGTATACAGTCCGTGGCGGATCTAAATGAGCGTGTCCTTGGGCGCTGTTCGCTATACAAGAGACTGCACATAGTGAGCAACACGCAGGGCGTTAGTTAGAACATGTCATTTCAGTTTTGCTAATCCGTCACTTGCAACCTGTATGATATGATATATGTATCTCTATCTAAAGCCCACATTAGTCCACTGCTGGACGTAACCTCCACATTTTTGGGCCATTCACACCGGTCCTGAGCTTCTCTGCGCCACTGTTTTCCCGCAACAACAACGATGTCTTCTGACCATCTGCCGACTGAACGCTTTCTAGCCAAAAAAAAAAAAAAAAGTAAAAACCAGAAACTTCATGAAAGAAATCAGTAGTAATGTAATCAATAGTTATTTATTTGGATGACGGGGTTTCCCAACAGTGGAATACCACCTGAGGGCACGTGTATGATTTTCAATTTTTTTTCGTTACAGCAATTCTTTTTCAGTAGACATAGAAACGTTGCAAATTCCAAAGTGTTCAGTTTAGCGTGCTCTTGACTGTATAGACCAGAATCTGATGACAAAAAGGGAAAAAATAAATTGAAGCTAGCAAGGTTTCTTCGACATTTTCACCACTTTTTAAAGGAAATTTGAAGCCAAACCAAAAAAAATTCCTCGAAATTTCAGTTGACAGATGAAATTTTATTTGTATCCATATGAAAATTGCTATTTTTTAAACTTTTATTTTTGCCATCAGATCCTGGTAGACCTCAAGCGAACCAAATTTGATAGAAACTGCGTTAAAAATATAAATTATTGATACTGTCCTCACCAAAGAAAATCTTTTATGCCTAGATTTCCACTACTGACATAATAAGCGTCCAATTTTATGTATATAAAACACTTTAGAAAGCTACTTAAGTACTTAAAATCAGTCAATAAGGGCCATTATTCCAAATTACCTGTCATTAACATAAAGTCGGGTCACAGTATGTCAAAGAAGGAACGATTTCTACGACGATTTGAATTTTTAAATATGGAACTGTCATCGGAACTATAATGGCCGCCGCCGTGTAGAGTAACCATGAACGATTGATTATCTTTGTTAGGCCACGGCGCAGGACAGGGGGAACTGGAAGAATCTCTTGAAGGCCCTATGGGGTGTACCTTGGGATTCCAACAACAACAACATTATCTTTATTATAAAAAAATTGCGTTAGATATAATACGAGATGAGTGATCGAATCAGGAGTGATGAGATCCGCAGGCGAACCAGAGTCACCGACATAGCCCGAAGAATCGCTAAACTTAAGTGGCAATGGGCTGGGCACATTGCGCGTAGAACCGACGGCCGTTGGGGCAGAAATGTTCTTAAATGGCGGCCGCGCGCCGGAAGACGTAGTGTGGGCAGGCCCCCCACGAGGTGGACCGACGATGTGGTGAGGGTCGCGGGAAGAAGCTGGATGCGGGCAGCGCAGGACCGATCAATGTGGAGATCCTTGGGGGAGGCCTTTGTCCAGCAGTGGACGTCTTTCGGCTGAGATGATGATGATAGATATAATACAAATAAAGATAAAAAAGTCTAAATGTGTATTCGGTTCGGGCATCACACAGATCCAAATTAAATTATGCGACATACGTTTTTTTATCATTTAATTTGTCTTTAACCATAATAAGTTAAGTATGCTGTTTTTAAATTGAAGTTTTTCAATGTGTATTATAAAATATACGCTACATTTTACCGAAGGAAAATAACTTATTTTCACGGAAAAATTTTTTCGAAAACAAAAATACTTTCGTATATGCTTCTGTCTGTTTGTTCTCCTTCATTATCTTATTCTATAATCAAATTCTGTGAAATTGTTTGAGAGTTATATCGATTTTTTATTAACTTATCTGTGACTTTTTTAATGGCTGTGTATTGATTGTGACTGTAGCGTTTTTTATTAATGTTTTTTATCATCTAAGATTTCTTTTACTATAGAGTGGTGACAAATTTATCCCATATTTTCTATTCAAATAGTACACACCCCAGCGGTCAATTTGCTCCTGTTTTAGAATAATAATGTACAAGTAGCAACGATCAGTCGCCACCCATTAATATTAGAAGGAAATTATCTTTGCGTTGAAAATGTCTGCGATTCTGAGAACGAAAAAAAACGCTAGTGGTAAAATCTACATCAACTCAATTGAATCCTTAAAAACTTATTTCGGTACTAATATTTTCCAAATAAATATTACTGTCTAGCCTTTAAATATAAAAATTATTTAAACTAGTTATCCGCCCCGCGGCTCCGCCCGCATTAACCGTTTTTCCCATGGGAATGAGTATTTTCCCGCGGTAAAAAGTAGCTTATGTATTATTCTTATGTATATGAGCTAGATAATCGTAAAGTTTCATTAAAATCCATTCCGCAGTTTTAGCGTGAAAGAGTAACAAACATACATCCATCCATACTAACAAACCTTCGCGTTTATAATATTAGTAGGATGTAGTTTTCGTTAATAGCCAAAAACGTCTCCAACGAGTGGCTTAAGCGTACTCTGATAGCCACGCTGGCCCAGTGCGGGTTGGTCAACTTCACACATAACTGGTTGCGCGTGTTATAGTTTTTCGCACTATTTTGTAAATAGCATTGGTTTGTGGATAAATGCATCCCTTTCCTTCCAACACTCTCTCCCTCCCGCACAATGCCTGCCCAAGATGTGCAACTGTGCAAAAGCCTTCTCGCTCTCGCGCATTGGAAGATTGGAAGATTCTCGACGCGAGCAACACAAATCAGTCGCTCTATGGCTTCGCTTCGACCACACGCCTTTCATATCGTATCGACTCGTCTCGGCGCTCCGCAACCGCGAGTGTCTAGTAAAATACCTAATTGTCGTTTTATAATAACTGTGAATATACCTATTAGTGAAAACATTTGGTGCCAAAAAACTTTGTGCCAGTGCAACCTCCAGGACAGTGCAACACGCTTGGAGCGATAGCGTCGCCTAGCGAGATCACTCTGCAGCTTCCAGGTATGTGCTTCCTTATAACGAGCTGAATACCAAACCTCAGCTCCTAAACAGCTCGTCATCCTTTCGCATAAATTCGCAAACCAAATTATATCGTGTCGTATTCTTTTCGATTCATTTTGTAGCAACTTAGCCGTTGGTCGCCATCTTTCCCTCGCGTTTTCGTAAATTCTCAAATACAGTCCACTGCCCCACCATTTTATGGTCCTAGCGAGCCGGATGATATGTACCATTATTTATGGTCCTAGCGATCCGGATATGTACCTATTTATAGCAATTATCAACCGGATTTCGAATTAGTATCGCAATTAGTAGCTATTATTCCATAGGGAATAACGCATCTCGCCCTAAATACCTAGGTTTTATTTGTAGTTTCGTTCGCGCCCTAGGTACTTAGGTATTTACTTCTCGGCTTAGGATTCCTATCTAGTGTATAGGCACGAAGTAGGAACCTAACGCATACTACAGTTTGATATTGTCGCTTCGCTCCGCGCGCTTTGTAACTAGGTAACTACGTAGGTAGACATTGCGCCCCATTCAATTTTCGTTCGTTCATTTGTCGCAGTTACTAGGCATAAGAAATACCTTATTTCTTATTTCGTTTCGTTTTCACCCTAGTAACTAACTGTACAACTTATTTTTCGTATTTGTTTCGTTTTGCTGTCGTTTGCTCGGCCTAAATAGGTAGATTTAAGTACACAGGTACTCAATTAGCTCGTCGCTCGATCTTGTTTGTTTAATTTTCTCGCTACGTGTCGTCGCGCCGCAACTAGCTAGCTAGCAAATAATAAATAGTGGATTTACATTAGTAACAAACAACCTAATAAATGCTAGTTCAGCTTTATTTAGTGACTGTCGCATCTTATGTATAGTACTAATAGTGGACAGAGACGCTCGTTAGATATTTATTACTGTGTTTTTTCGTTTCGTTGTCGAACTACATTACTTACATAGGTACGTAATTACTTATCCCCGCACCACGGTAATAGGTAAGTACTTACGTAGCTTGGTTTCTGTTCTCCATCGCTTCGCTCGTAGGTAGATAATAAATACATAAGGTCACGTCTAGTCACGGAAGGGTAGGCAAGTTACTACGGTAATCTTACCTATTTATTTACTATTCTTTATCGTTTCGTATATTAGTATATTTGTCGTAATAATGGCTCCTACCAAAGGAAGGGAAATTCAAGTCAAACGTGTCTCGGCTAAAAAGGATATGTTGTACTCTCGTATGCAAGAATTGTATGAACAATCTCTTTCGCTAAACCAATTAGATATTGTCGCGCGCGATTCTTTTCTTAGTGACATAGAATCTTTAGATACTTTGCGTCAAGATTATGAAGAATGTCTTGATCAATTCAATACGCTTCAATTAGAAATGGATTCGGATTTTAAGGTCGATTACGCACCTTTAAAATCATTCGATACGTGGTATAGCCGCATTAAGCGCGCCGCGAAATTGCTGACGTCAGATAATAATAGCAACTCGAGCTCGAACTCGCATAGAAGTGATCGCCCTAAATTGCCGCCAATTCAGATTCCACAGTTTGACGGAGATATTAAAAATTGGCCTTTATTTTTCTCTAGTTTCGAAAATATAATACACAACAATAAGTGTTTAACCGATCACGAAAAATTGTACTACCTACTCGACAAATTGAGTGGTAAAGCCAAGGCCGTCTGCGCAGGCATTACGCCTTGTGCCGAAAATTATTATTTGATTTTAAATACTTTGAAGTCGAAGTACCAAGACGTAAGATTAGTAGCAACCGCCTACTTGGATCAAATATTTAATTTGAAAAATATTTCGTCCGGTAATGAACAAAACTTAGGGATGTTTCTCGATGTTCTCGCTTCGTCTGTTCGCGCAATGAAAAACCTTAAGCTCGACAACTTAAGTGATTTTTTGTTTTTGTATATCGCACTTAAAAAACTCGATCCCGAAACTGTCCGTTTATTCGAAATGGACAACCGCAACGATTCCGATATACCTAGTTTCGATGATTTGGAATCATTCGTTCGCGGACACATTAAAATCTTACAACGTACGTCGCAAGAAGCTCCTAGGAAGTCGAGTAGTACTGCACCGACCGAGCGTCGAATGGAAGTGGCATCGAGACCACATAAGTCCACACATTCGTATGTTAATATCGCATCAGCTTCTTCTTGCCCGTTGTGTAAGATTCAACACGACAACATTACTCAACATCTGTACAGGTGTTCGGGTTTTCAAAAGCTCACTCCTAGCGAGCGTCATAAATTTGTTCGATCCAACAATTTATGTATAAATTGTTTTAGTGAAAAACATCGCGTTTCGAATTGTACTTCGAATTCTAGCTGTCGTAAATGCTCAAACCAACATCATACCATGTTGCATTTTGAGAACAATAGTGCCGCGTCTAGTGTTTGCACATCTGTGGTAAATAGCAGACCGGCAGCAGCGCCCCCGCTGCAACGGGCTCTGCCGACCTCCGCCGCGCCGCCGCCGCCGCCGCCGGCGCAATTGCAGCCCGCGCAATCGTACACTGCTTCGGATCGCTCTCGCGCGCCCTCTGGCCGCGATTCGGAGCGCGCAAGCGATGTTACACTCTGCTCGCTCACTTCTTCACGCGCGCCTAGTACAGTTTTACTGGCCACCGCTCGCATCGTGGTTTTCGATTCTCGCGGCAATAAACATATTGTCCGCGCCTTATTAGATAGTGCGTCGCAAAGTAATTTTATTACTCGCGAATGCTGTGAACGTCTCGGTCGCCCAAGCAACCGTTCGGGTTGTTCTGTAGTTAGGGGGATCGGAGGTTCTACAAAAGCCGTTCAAGGCTCTCTAAAAATTGAATTTTGCTCTCGTTTCGATTCGAATATTTGCTTCGATATGGATTGTTTGGTTGTAGATAAAGTCACCGAACGTTTACCTACAGTTTCGGTCGATACTTCCGCGTTGTCGAATTTCGATAATTTGCCATTGGCCGACGATACCTACGCCGATCCAGGGGATATTGAGATGCTAGTTGGAGCGTCAATTTTCCCGCACCTCTTGCTATCGCGTAAGGTTCAAGGTCAACCCTCGCTCGCCGCCTCCGCCGGCCCGCTCGCATTGGAGACAGTTCTTGGTTTCGTTATAGTTGGTTCTGCTCCCACGCGCGTAGATGACTACGCTTCTGTCTCTTATTGCTGCTCAGTCGATCCACTGGAGTCAGCAGTCCGTAAATTTTGGGAAATTGAGGAGGTCAACGTCCCTCCAATTCTTAGCCCAGACGATAAAGTCTGTGAAGAAATTTATTGTCGTACGACTACTCGTGACGTCGATAGTCGTTATGTCGTCGCTCCCCCTTTTAAGGGTGATATTCGCTCGCTTGGTGATTCGCGCCAAAGGGCCGAATCTCGCTTTCTTTGTCTCGAACGCAAAACGCAAGCTTCTCCGAATATGAAGAACGCTTACGATAATATTGTATCGGAAAACCTGGATAAAGGTTATATTTCGCCCGCGCCCCTCGAGTCTGAGGAGTCTTCGTCTCCTTCGTACATCATTCCTCATCACGGAGTGGTTCCTGAGGATACATTTGTCGCTAATAGAGTGGCTAAAATTCAGGCTGAATTGTCGCCTCAGAATTTATGCCACGTCGCTGGTACTGACAATCCCGCTGATTGTCTTTCTCGTGGTCGTAACATCCGCTCTACGAAGTGGAAGCGTTGGAGAGCGGATTATTTGCACACATGGCAATCGCGTCAGAAGTGGAACACCCCTACGAACCCTATTACTGTCGGTACGGTGGTGATTCTTCTCACCGAGAACGCGTCTCCTCTTCATTGGCCCCTTGGCATCGTGGAGGAAGTCTTTCCTGGGTCGAATGGGGTAACTCGTATAGTGCGGGTAAAAACTGCGACTGGTTCCTACATGCGTCCAGTTGTACGTCTCTGCCCACTGCCTAATCAATAGTGTAGTTTCGTGTTCCTCATTAGGTAGTCTTAGGTTTAGGTTTAGTTAGCTTAGTTTTTCTCTTTTGAAGGTAACCCTTCAAGCCGGGGGGGAAATGGTTGCGCGTGTTATAGTTTTTCGCACTATTTTGTAAATAGCATTGGTTTGTGGATAAATGCATCCCTTTCCTTCCAACACTCTCTCCCTCCCGCACAATGCCTGCCCAAGATGTGCAACTGTGCAAAAGCCTTCTCGCTCTCGCGCATTGGAAGATTGGAAGATTCTCGACGCGAGCAACACAAGTCAGTCGCTCTATGGCTTCGCTTCGACCACACGCCTTTCATATCGTATCGACTCGTCTCGGCGCTCCGCAACCGCGAGTGTCTAGTAAAATACCTAATTGTCGTTTTATAATAACTGTGAATATACCTATTAGTGAAAACATTTGGTGCCAAAAAACTTTGTGCCAGTGCAACCTCCAGGACAGTGCAACACGTTTGGAGCGATAGCGTCGCCTAGCGAGATCACTCTGCAGCTTCCAGGTATGTGCTTCCTTATAACGAGCTGAATACCAAACCTCAGCTCCTAAACAGCTCGTCATCCTTTCGCATAAATTCGCAAACCAAATTATATCGTGTCGTATTCTTTTCGATTCATTTTGTAGCAACTTAGCCGTTGGTCGCCATCTTTCCCTCGCGTTTTCGTAAATTCTCAAATACAGTCCACTGCCCCACCACATAACCTTTGAATTTCTTCGCAGCAGGTGCGTGCAGTTTTCCTTACAATGTTTACCTTCATCGAAATTATATAAAGTACGCGTGCAAGTTGAATGCATAGTGCGTTTCGCTTTCTTTCTCGATATATCTTATATTAAGGTTAATAACTTTGTAGCATATCGTTTCTTTATATACTCTTGTAATAGAGAGCACATTCAGTTATATTTTCAAAACTTACGTCTAATTATTAACTCAAAATAAAGTGAAACGCAGTCTGCACTCAACTCGCGCGCGTATATACATTTTAAAGACTAGCTATCCGCATTTAAATCGGTCCAACTTCCAAAAATTAGCGTGTACAAACAGACACACAAACAGACGGACATTCTTTTCAAAACTTATATTTTTGTGTTCAGCTACACTCCCTTTATCACCTACAATCTATTTTTGATAAACAAATAAATGTACCTACAGACAGGCCGATTCTTCAGTTTAATTATAGTATAGATAGAAGATGAATTTCTAAAATCATTATTGGTGCCTGCCGAAGCTTAAACAGCCTCGGGTAGGCTCGAGCCTCTCGGTGGGCTATTCAAAAACTATTATAAAAACTGCAAAAGCAAGCAAGAACATCCTTTTTTAACCCAGACGAAAAAGAGGGGTGTTATAAGTTTGACGTGTGTGTCTGTCTGTCTGTGGCATCGTAGCTCCTAAATGGATGCGCCAATTTCGATTTAGTTTTTTTCGTTTGTAAGGTGTCACAATCGAGAGTGTTCTTAGCTATGATCCAAGAAAATATCTTCAGCCATTTGAATATTATCAGCTCTTTTCTAGTTGTTGAAAAGATCAAGTAACGGTTTTGTGTCGGGCTTATTAATATTTTTAATTTAATGTTATTTAAATCAGGAAAGCTCATTAGCACCTAATGTGATGTTCCACTTGCATTCCACCCTAATCAGTCAAGCAGTATGGCAATGCGATGGCAAATCCCCGTGCGGAGTCACTGACCTCTGCGAGGGGTTGAGGCCACGCCCCTTTCAGAAACTAGACTCGCCATGAGGTTGGTTTAAAGTGGGACATTTTAAAATACTATTGTTTAATTATCATAACGACAATATCGGTCTACTGCGCTGCCGGTATCCAGCTGCTTGACTGAAAAACATCTAATGCTGGACAGAGGCCTTTCGCCTTCCTTAAACAAAACACCTGAACACCAAAACATTTTATTTTTCTGGCGCACTCAATAATTTAGTTTATGTTATTTTCTGTAAAGAAAAACTGTATGTTTCATAATAGTTCGATACACCCAGCCACACAGCACATCTACAACACCAGCCAGCCAGGTTATGCTATAGTGGTAATATGCGTAAGATGTTAACATTGCAATTTAAGTAAGCTGATTTGACTAACCAGTCATCGTTCCTACTATTGAGCCGTATGATTAAGCGTTTTAAAACTCGTAGAAATCTAAATTACAAACTTTTAATGTAGCTTTCGTACCAATTATTTGTATTTATATTTAAACTGCAAAAAATAATAATAATGACAGTTTGCTTCTCATAGAGATTGGCGCCAAATCGAAGTAGCAAAGTCGCCGCCCTCTGCCAACGCTCTGTAGTACTATACGCTTAAACGAATGTCCATCATATTTTTTTAAATCATGGTCACCCTACTCAACGAGAAGAGACGGTCTGCAAAAGTGTTATTTATAAAGCGACATCGATCCCGCTTACCTCTGGTTTCCAAAGTCTGGATTAACTTCTTTGGATGCCTTCACTACATAGTATAAAACAAGGTGGCTTTCTCTGTCCCTATGTCCTTATGTCCCCATGTCCCTATGTATGCTTAAATCTATAAAACTACGAAACGGATTCTGATGCGGTTTTTTTAATAGATAGAGTGATTCAAGAGAAAGGTTTATATGTATAATACATGCATAATATACTTAAGGATAACCCACAATAACCATTTTCCCGAGTGGTTCTAACTTTCTATTCAGAGGAAAACTGGAAAACTCTTTTGTTTACCTTTAGCGTAAATGTAAAGAAGCGAGAAGAAGTTGGGTTATTCGCGAACAACTAGAGTTTAAAATATTTCTAACTTCATTTTTTTAAAACCGCTAAGTCCATTATATGCTCTTCTCATACGTCCCCACCGAGGGGCTCATTCTACCCTGAAATCAGGGTGAATAGGCCTTAGTCGACCACGCTGGCACAGTGCGGGTTGATCAAATTCACACACAACCCTTGAATTTCTTCGCAGGTTTGTGCAGGTTTCCTCACGATGTTTTCCTTCACCGAAAGAGCGTCGAATAAACGTACATATGAATTCGAAAATCGAAAACACATTGGAACGTATCGAGGTTCGATCGCGCGAACTTCTAAATGGAAGTCAACGGCCCTAGCCACTTGGCCACCGACGCTCTTAAACGCTCGAACTACAAAATATTTTCAAAAGATGCAACAACGATTGTGGAGTTTCTTCCGGCGAGTTATTTTCCACAGAAGACAGATTTTTTTTGATCCTAAAGCACAGAAGAAAATAATAGTACTAACCCGTACAGAAAGGACACTCATCCCCCCGCCCCGGCACTCGTTCCCCGCCCGATATAGCGCCCCACGCCCCGCACCCCGCAGGCGCCGCGGGACTCTACCAGGGGTGTTCGGGGGTGTTTTACATAGCGCCTAGCGCCATTGACTTATAGTTGATAATCAGTTGCTATTCAAAAAGAAGTAGGTTGTCAAAATGCGTTTTCTGTATGGAGTGACCACCCAGTGCTTAAAGATAAAAATAAATACTTTGAAACGACTCCTACAGGGTGTTCCTAAATCAGATCTGCAAGCAAATATATCTTCCTGCGTCGTCGCCAAAGTTAGCTAATTAAAGTTGTAATCGGCCTGTATCGTCTGGGTAGATAGAAATCCGACGCATCGCAGGAATGCCAGACGAAATTTCGGTAAATTATCCGATATTAATTACAATGTTTCTGTTTGCATTTGTTACATAATATACATTTGAAAACACAGATGAAAAACTAAATATTTAAGATCATTAGTAGAATTATTAGCAAAAGCCAAAAACATATTATATTTTCAATTGTTGTCTTCATGATTGCATTACGTAAAATTCCTTGGAAAATAAAATACAATACAAATATTCTAGAAATAAAATAATAATATTCTAATATTAAAATATTAAAATACCTTATAATAATATTAATTTTATTTCAGATTTTAGCATAACAGTAATAATCCCCTCAAACTATTTTAGTACAGAATTAAATTAAAGATTACATAAATTCACAAATAATTATTAATTCAATTATTTATCTTATCATCAATTAATAAAATGTAAAAATTAAGATTAAATACAGTAAAAATATATAAAAATTAGGAAAAATAACTAATCATAAATAAATTCGAATAATCATACTGTCCATCGCATAATAATAATAATAATAATCTTTAACAAGCAGATGTCCGCTATCTCACCTCAATAGCCCAGTTATCCAGTCCACTAACTCCCACCCCCATAGCCCAGACCAACGTTTGTCCCTCCCTGGCAATAGTTCTGCAGCTAGCGGGGACTGTCCTCCAATACATTTGTGTAGTGTGTTGGAGGATAGGCCCCGGTAGGTGCGTGCCATCTCACATTTTAGAATAAATGGTACTAAACGGGCCTCTACATGTTGGCTTTGGCCCCATGCACGCCTCCCAAAGGACCGGGTCTCTATAGACCCGTGATCTTAAAGTGTACCAACATAATAATAATAATCATATGTCATCGAACCCATTACGTCAGTGGCGTTACAAACAGCTTTTGTAGTCGAGTGGTAAAAAACACTCGTCCCACATTACGGAGGTTCTAGGTTCGAATCCCGGTGGGCACCAAGGTTTGTCACCATTCGAAAAGCAACAGAGGTTGGAAAGCCGCGCCGGTATATTCCGACTACTCTTATAAGCAAGTGGCGTTATGTCAAGTCTGTCTCGGTATGTCGCATGTCGCAGCGACAAACCGCGGGTGTTCCACATTCGTCACAATTCAATTTCCTGTATAGAGGTGCCCGACAGTCATCGTTTTCTCGCACGATGAATAAGGGCCCTATTCTAATAAAGTATATCTGTAAGTAGTACTGTAGTAATACTACCGAATTGTCAATCGAAATGAAATGTACTTATTTGGAGAGAAAATAAACCAATTTGAATTTGAAGTCGGTAACCACTTTTTAATCTATTAGTACACATTATTTGTCTTATTGTTTGTTGTGTTGAATTGTGTTTTGTCAAACTAGATAATGTCTCTATGTCTATGTCATTATTTAAATCTAATAAATATAAAAAATAATGAAAAAAAAATAAGCCTATAAAAGAACACTACTGGATAAATGTCTCTATTTAAATAGAAATGTGTAGCTTTGGAGATTGCAGTTGTTACGTATTGGTAACATAGGAACTTTTCTACTTATTCCCTTTATAATCTTTTAGTCGCCTTATGAATCAACACGGGTGACTTGGATTCGGGAATGTTTAATTTTGTTATAGTTATTAAGATTTAAAACGGGATATTTACCGTGGCATTTTTTTTGTGTGAGTGCCCGATATTTCGATGCAGTTGCATGCATCATGATCACGGGACGACTGAAGAGAACTTGCGGTTGGCTGTTATGGGAAAACATATCTGTCTACCCTCTTTCTGTTGCGTTTACTAACCGTCCCCGTTCATCCCGTTTTAAATCTGAATAGTTATGAAAACAACTGTGAAAGTTTTAAAAAAGTATTTTGTTTTAGTTGTTGTTTGACTTACATGAAGTAAATTATTAACTTAGTAGAATTGAGACCGAACGGTACCGCCAAGAAAGTTTCTGTGGAAAAGAGAAAACTAAAAGTGTTTCTGAAGCGAACTGGGAAACATATTTATTTACTGTACTTTTGGCTTTTTCAATAAGTCCTTAGAAATAAGACATCTGCGACCAAAATTGAATGCGAAAAGAAATAGGTACAGACAAATACAAGAAACTCAATCAGTATAAAATTTCCATTTATTTGCAAAAATACCTAACGCATAATTCTATGTTCTAAACGCAAATATTTCATTACTACTTTTCCGCCGCAGCTCCGCCAGCGTTAACAGTTTTTCCCGTGGGAATGAAGCAACAACAGCAACAGCTCATATTAGTCCCCACCGAGGGGCTCGAGCCTACCCTGATATCAGGGTGAATAGGCCTTAGTCGACCACGCTGGCCCAGTGCGGGTTGGTCAACTTCACACACAACCTTTGTATTATTTAGCAGGTCTGTGCAGGTTTCCTCACGATGTTTTCCTTCACCGTAAGAGCGTCGAATAAACGTACATATGAATTCCAAAATCGAAAACACATTGGTACGTGCCGAGGTTCGAACCCGCGAACTTCTAAATGGAAGTCAACGGCCCTAGCCACTTGGCCACCGACACTCTTGTACTCAAACTTAATGTAGGTAAATGACCCCTTGAATATTTGAATTAAAAACTTTACTCATATAAAAGTTCACTTTGATTCCCAATATTTTAATATTCAATCTCTATTTATATTTAATGATTCATTTTCATCCCACCATTGACTGGGGGTTAACCGCGATCGAACAAATTTAACTGCACATTTCAACTTAACAAATAACAAAGCAAATTCGGGGTTATAATTTTTTACATATATTTTTTTGTTTAATTTATTGGGGTCAACTAACAACTCACGATACAAAAAATTAAAGAGTAGATACACAATACAGTTTAAGATAATCGTGAAGCCAACATCGTTAACCACGAATTACAATTTGAGTATTATGAGAAGAGTATTTTAACTTATAATATAAAATAATCACAAAAGGTTCTCAATTCCATTCAAATAACTTATAATATACATAATCACAAAAAGTTTAGTTATTCTATACAATAGAATCAGAAAAGAGGTACAACAATATCGTAAAATACCAATAGTGAAAAATACAGCACTTTATAAGTTGACAATATAGGATAGAAACCATGCATAACACAACAAACAACAAAATACAAGTAGCAAATGTATACACCAATCATCATCATCATCATCATCTCAGCCTGTAGACGTCCACTGCTGGACAAAGGCCTCCCCCAAAGATCTCCACAACGATCGGTCCCGCGCTGCCCGCATCCAGCCAGGTATATACCAATGTTTATATATATTTTACAAACTATAATATTAATATAAACATTGTAAGAAATATTTCTACGAGAGCATTTTGGCTTTTACGACATTCATACTTCCGGGTACCTAATAAAACTTACTTTCCGCCCCGCTACACTAAGTTATTTTCCTGTGAAAATGAGGAATTTTCCCGCGGTAAAAGGTAGTCTATGTTCTTTCCCAAAGTCTATGCTCTCTTTGGGCCAATTTTTATATTTTCGGAGTCTGTTTAATGCAAAAAAACAAACAATCAAATCTGTTCTCTTTATAATATTATATTAATATTGTAGATTTAATTACGAAAAATGTTTAAAGGGCTCTACTATGGTATGTGACGCCGCCACCCTTTAAAAATAATAACTCAGAAAATAATATTTATTTCAAAAATCTGGATGCCAAGATTGAGACGGGGATCTGTAGGATATATAGAAGCCATTTACTTTATTTATTAAACCTCGCTGTAATTAGAGATAGGAAAATTGCGAAAAACGGCCAGTTTTTCGCAATTTTCCTATCTATAACTACATTGAACTGTAACAAACATTTTATGTGATTGCTTCTATATATCCTACAGCTCATTTCCAATCCCGTCGTCCGGATTTTTGAAAACTTAATTATTTCCCAAGTTATTATTATTTTAAAGATGGCGGGACACTTACAATAGTGGGGCCTTAAAATAAAGTTTCTGAAGTCCTGTTCCGCCTAGCAAAGATAAAAGTTAGGTAAAGCGTCCAGCTTCTAGCCGCTATCAGTGCCTAAGTTATTGCCTAGTTTATCTGCGGGAAGCACTAATCCAGGGAAACCTAGACTAACGATCTCCATCTAGACTAGACCAACGTATTAGCAAGAAAGAATTTTAAAAAAGGTTATGTTACGATAAAAAATTACAGGTCCAACATCGGTACATAGAAAAAAATGCTAACGGAGTTAGGGGGATGTAAGAAGTGATCTAAGCGCACGGGAGTGCGCAGGCCAAGTTCCAGCAACAAGCCGTGCGCATGCCGTGCACTATTTACACGAACCGTTTCGACCCACTTTTGACCCCCCTTTAGCTCAGTGCCTATTGCAAGTACAGAGATAAAATTTTACCTACGTAATTATATACTAGTACTAAAGCAGTATGCCAAATTTCATAGATATAGCTTCAGTAGCTTCTGAAATATAACCCTGTGAAAATAGCTAATTTTGGCACTGACTGACTCACTCACTGACCGGTAATCAAAATGTTTAGGCCACTTCCAATTGTCCTAGCCTTATGAAATTTGGCACACAGGTCGTGTGTTATATGTAGATTAACAAAAAATTAAGAAATTTAAGAAAGTTGGCTTAATCGAATATAGAAATTTATAATAAAAATATTTCTAAACCAGTGGTACAATGAGAATACGATGAGGAGAGGGGGGGAGGGCAGGGGGGGTATAAAATATATGGGGAATTATAAAACGAGCGAATAAAAAAACAACTTTGCGACTGATGATGACATACTGTTTTAATAACTTGAGCGGCATGAATTTGAGTAAGTGAAAAATTAACTAAACTAACGACGAATATTGATTAATAATAAAATCCAGAGCGAGCTTACAAAAAGTGCATTGTGAATAATCCATTTCAGATATTAAAATTACCAAGTGAGCGACTAAATTACCAAGTGAGCGACTAAATTACCAAGTGAGCGACTAAATTACCAAGTGAGCGACTACATTACCAAGTGAGCGACTGGAAATACAGAGAGGGCAACTGGCAACATGAAGGTCACTGGCTTTGATAATAGTAGTCAGGGCGTTAAATGAAGCGAGGGGACACCACAGGGGGGACTCGAGGGGCACAGCCCCCCGCTAAAAAAAAAACAAATCTACCCAGAATCAAATCGATTGGTTAGGTTAGGTTAGACTGATGTCAATAACAGAGCGGAGGGAGCCGAGCGAGCGGAGCGAGCGTGCCGCGGCAGCGGCCGGGGACCGCCGGAGCTTTAATTTTTTCAAAGTTGTTTTTTATTCGAAACACTTCATTTAAGATAAATGACGCTCAGTATAAAAAATACATTTGCCAAATATTGAAAAAAATGCAGGACGTAACGTTGACACTCAAACAAATATTAGGTCGCTCAAATATTATGAAGCTGCTCATTTTGTATTTTAAGTAACTCAAATTAATGTTTGTAAGTTGCTGTTCTGTTAATTTCTCGTCGCTCGCAGTCAGTCGCTCACTTAGTAATTTTATAACCCAAATTAAATAATTTTGACACTCAAAACTGTAATTTACAGTCACTTGTTTAATTACTACCCAAAATATATTGTCATCTATATTAATAATTTCGTCCAGGGGTACGGTAGACTCGATCGAAACCTTATATGAATAATAAAACATGAAAAAATGTTGATTTCGAGTCGACAACATATATCCGCAAAATTCGGATTATAGAGAATTTCGATAAATTCTAATGGCACTGACAAACAAATCGCAGTCGCCATGATAAACAAACTGCAGCCGCCATGGAAACATTGAGTGAATCATAACAAAACTAAATACTTTTCTTCAGTCGTTGACTTTTCGTGAAAATACCTATTGTTTTTGACCAAAGAGATTGGAGAGCCGCTTCGCTTGAAAGCGGCTCCCATCTCTCTGGTTTATGACACTTTTTTATGATATACTCTTTGTTATAATGTGTTTTTTCACAAGTTTTTTCAGCAGTGATTTTATTTCTATCTTTAAGAGGAGTAGTAGTTTGGTAGTAGTTATTCCGTGATGAAAACTCGGCTTCGGTAGCTGTTCGTAAAAATCAATAGATCAAAATCAACTTTGGAGTAGTATGGTGGGGCCCCTAAAAAACTACAAGTTTCCGCACGATAATATTTTAGAATTATAATCTTACAGCCCCTAGCTAACTACCAATATATTTCTTTCCAACAAATTCGTACGGCAGTCTACTATAGAAACCCCTGTGTGGCCGGTGATGACTTATGGATCTGAGACGTGGTCGCTTACGGTGGGCCTCATAAGAAGGCTCAGGTCACCCAAAGAGCGATGGAGAGGGCTATGCTTGGAGTTCCTTGCGTGATCGAATCAGGAATGATGAGATCCGCAGGCGAACCAGAGTCACCGACATAGCCCGAAGAATCGCGAAACTTAAGTGGCAGTGGGCTGGGCACATTGCACGTAGAACCGAGGGCCGTTGGGGAAAAAAGGTTCTTGAATGGCGGCCACGCGCCGGAAGACGTGGCGTGGGCAGGCCCCCTACAAGGTGGACCGACGATCTGGTGAGAATGGCGGGAAGCCGCTGGATGCGGGCAGCGTGGGACCGATCATTGTGGAGATCTTTGGGGGAGGCCTTTGTCCAGCAGTGGACGTCTACTGGCTGAAATGATAATGATGATGACAAGGAAACATATTTTTGGAATACGGAGTGCATGGTTTTACACCATTATCTTCCCGCCAAAGTAGAGACAGAGACTGAGTGCAAACAAAGAGGTTTACAGAGAATAAACCTTAAAAGTTATATGTTTTGTTAATTTATGTTGGTTAATTTTGAATGTTGATTTAAAATAAAAAATATTTGTGTAAAAACTATTGAAGTTTTTATTAACTATATTTATTAAACACAATAAACGAAGCTATACGAATCTATGCCTTGCTTACTTTTAATATTCCTTGAGAACCGATGACTACAGAAATATCTACCTACATTTTGTACCTAGATGTGTACCTATTATGAGTCACATTTCACCCGAGCGAAGCCGGGTTTTCATCTAGTGTATTCATAATAATACACTGTAGCGCTTATTATAACCTTGTCACATCGTGCAATTTTTATTATTCTTAATTTATCGAAAGAGACCGTTGTAGAAACGCTTGTATCAAAAAAAAAAAGACCAGTCGATCTCTGAGCACTGTAAACATTAGGAATGAAGATTGGCTAAGTACGATGCAATAAGGCTTCTGTATTATGTATATTATCTTAATTGTTGACAAAGTTTAAAATGCATCGTGTACAAGTAGCCAGCACATGCGGCTGGACATAATGACCTTGGGAGCGTCTTTATCCTGTAGTAGTAGGAGCGAAAATCATGGTGCGAATGTCCAGCCGCATGTGCTGCCTACTGTACCTATTTTATTTATAATATAATATAAATTTGACCTATGTACTGAATGTCATTTAATTAACTATCTAATACGTAAACACTTGACTTGACGACTAAAACTTAAAAAAAATAATTAAATTAGAGATTTCAAATAATAATGCCCGCTACTCCAAAGTTGTTTCATGCAAACAAATTCGCGATCGCGACAACGCTGTCACTAAATTTTACGTCATGTCACTTACGTCAAGTGTGGCGACGTTTGTCATTATTTAGAAAGGTTTAATAAGAAGATTTTATGACAAAAATCTATGTACGATACAACTATTTATTAATCTGTGACGATAAGCAGTATTATAGAAGTTTTTTTTTTAATTTAATCTCGTGATGACCCTGACTTGCATTTGTTTTTCAAAAAGAAGTAACTAGGTTGTCAAAATTTTGCTGCATGGAGTGTCCGGATGATTAAATATATTTATTCTGTGGTTAACAATGGACAAAGGCGTGGGACAAAAAGAAAAAAAATAAGTACGATTTCTTCAAAAAAGTATTCAAATCTCACCAAAAACATACCTGTTAAAAAGGGGGCCAAGTTCCTATCGGCTAATTGTTCGCCTAAAAAAGGATTGAAATCCAATACAATGCCAAGTTTAGATGCACTTTAAAATCGATCATAATCATCGTCATCAACAGCCTGATCCACTGGTAAACATTTGCCATTTCCAAGACTCGCCACCACAATTTCTAAATTTGAACTTGGCAGGTTAAATTAATTTATTAAATAGGTTAATTTAATTATTATATAAATAATAAATAAATTTAATTATTATATATTATAAATTATACAAATTAATCAAGTATTACGCACGAAAACCTGCCAAGTTCAAATTTAGAATGTGGTGGCGAGTCTTGGAAATGGCAAATGTTTACCAGTGGATCAGGCTGTTGATGACGATGATTATGATCGATTTTAAAGTGCATCTAAACTTGGCATTGTATTGGATTTCAATCCTTTTTTAGGCGAACAATTAGCCGATAGGAACTTGGCCCCCTTTTTAACAGGTATGTTTTTGGTGAGATACATATTTACTTATTTATTAAGATGTGATTGGTATTTCCCTTTCGGATAATCATTGTCCACACCTTATTACGAATGATAGAGATTTGTCCACTTTTCTGAATCCATCATTACCTGTCAGTTAGGGTACTAGCCTTTAATTTAATATACATAACGTATCTTCTAGTTTTGTGTTCATCATAGGTAAAATAATACTCGTCACGGCGTGGCGTGCACAGTTTAAGGCATTTTATTAAAGATGTTTAATTATTTAAATTAATCTTTAAAGTATATTGTTTAAAACTTTCACGGTTGTTTTCATAACCTTCCTCTTGAATCCCTCTATCTATTAAAAGAAACCGCATCAAATTCCGTAGTAGTTTAAGATCTAACCATACATAGGGACAGACAGACGGGGAGCGACTTTGTTATATACTATGTTATGTATATGTCACACCACCTGCGACCCACCAGGACCTTGGCGAGCCGGCAGGAGCGGCTGAAGATTGAAGGTTTCCTTAGGCACTAGTAGTACAGAACAAAGATACCCAGTATGTGCGCCCGAGTCGTAGCACGCACACATAAGAATCATTTACACGGCCGCGCTAACCCATCTTCGCGGTGCAAAACTATGAAAGATGCACAGGAAAGATCGGTTAGCGGCCGTGTAAATGATTCATATATTATGTATGTGTGCGTGCGAGTAGTAAAATACACGAGGAACTGACTGGCACTGATTTATTTACGTTTATTTACATGGAAACAAAACTGGTATAAACTTACAGAATTACACACATTTTAAGAAATAGGCCGGAAGTCGGGGGAAAAACTGAAGAAAAATGGACGAGGATGACGTATGAATGACGAAGGAATTCCAAAATTGAATATTTGAATTTAGACGAGAAAGAAATGGAAATTGAGGTTGCAAAGCACCTAGTATGGGGATATAGTATAGTAACAGAAGAAAATAATAGTACTAACCCGTACAGAAAGGACACTCACCCCCCCGCGCCATAATGAGTTCCCCGCCCGATATAGCGCCCCACGCCCCGCACCCCGCAGGCGGCGCGGGACTCCGCCGGTGGTGTTCGGGGGTGTTTTACATAGCGCCTAGCGCCATTGACTTGTAGTTGATATTCAGTTGTTATGAACAAAAGAAATAGGTTATCAAAATGCGTTTCCTGTATGGAGTGACCGCCCAGTGTTATAGTACTATGTAGAGATGGCAGAATTCCCCACTCTTTAAAGAAACCATATTTTCTTTTTTTTATCTGAAACAATACTTTGACCCACTCAAATTGTTATACAGGGTGATTCTACTTTTGGATTGTGCGGACTCGAGGCATGATTAAAATGCGAACCCCCTGTACTTACGTTATTGTAAGGGTTTGATCACAACGGTTGACATTTTATTGTTTTAATTTGTAGGTATTGTCATTACATTTCTTATTGTTTACCGATGATGAGACGGAAGCCCTAATTGAGCAAATAAATCTATAATGAATTAATGAATGTTTTTTTTTCCTTTATGGTAACATGCAGTGTTTGATGAATGAGAATATTTTCTGTCTTTAGCTAGCCTTTTTAAATAATTCCGAACTTAATTCATGAAAATGTGAAGAGTGACAAAAACAAATCTGTATCTTTATATAATACTAGCTGTCCGCCCACGGCTACGCCCGCGTTGTTTTTTTTATTTGTTTTTTTTTTTTTTTTTGGGGATGAAAAATAGATGTTGGCCGATTCTCAGACCTACTGAATACGCTCACAAAATTTCATGAGAATCGGTCTAGCCTTTTCGGAGGAGTATGGAATCGAACACTGTGACACGAGAATTTTATATATAAGATATAAATAGAGGCAGTAAGCTATATATATATTATATATAGCTTACTGCCTCGCGGCTCCACCCTCTTAAGTTTTTTCCGTTAGTGTGAGGATTTTTCCCGCG